>LPNX010827281.1:182742-217426 GCA_001517045.1 Pseudotsuga menziesii | reverse complement strand
AAAGACCACATTTTATTCATCATTTCACATACTATTTATCACCGTATTCCATTATATCCTTCCATAAAACCATTAACATTCACCACTTTCATAATAAATATGGGTTTATATTACCATTTTCCAAATCATTTATTTTTTGAGTATTATTGAGTGAATTTATGGTTAATTATTGAGAAAAATAACATATTTCCATTGTACTTTAAAGTTGGGTGAGTTTTGTGTTGTTTACAGGTGTATTTGAAGACCTTAGCAAGCTCAAAAGTGGCCACTGAGCCTCAGATTCGAATTTCATCTTCTAGATGTGGCTAACTTCAAAGAGAATATCATGGACATGTGGAGAGAATATCTCATCGAATATTTTGTTGAGGGTTTAAAGAGATGAGTTGTAGATTTGTTGAGGATTTAAAGGGATGAGTTGTCTATTTGTTGAGAATTTTAAGGGATAGGTTGAGAGAATAGTGAATCTTTAATTATGATCAGTTATCTTGGATTTATGTATAAATAGGAGGGCTCTCTCCTCATTTTGGTTAGAGGCCTCTCTAGTGGTTTGAAGTAGAGAATAGTTCAGAGTTAGTCATAGAATAGGATTTCTGATTGTTATGTAGTGGAGATGATGCTTCATGCACCTCCTTTGACTCTATTATGTTAATATATATTTCCAACATTTCTTTATTTATAAGTTCCTAGTGTAGATTTCCAGTTACGTCTTGTTTATGAATTGTTAGCATAGGTTTATCATGAGCTCACCAGTTATTGTTAATTGCTTTGTACCAGTTAATGTCATTTACTTTATACCAATTTATTTCATGCATTTTTATGTTTTCTTAGATCAGATTCATTTCCTGCGATTTCTTGTTTTTTAGATTAGATTTATTTTTATGTCATTTCCTATTTTATCAAGTTTAATTTAATTACAGTCATGTATTTTTAATTTCAATTATAGATTTAGTTCAGCAACACTCTACCCCTGCATATATTTTGTTTGTGCCTCACAAGTTTACGCTCTCTCCGAGTTGACAATTAAATCATTGGAATTGTGTTATAATTTGATCAATGTTTTTACCCAACATCAATGCCCTTATAAAATCTTGTTGAGGCTGCCACTCAAATGGAAACAGTCGAGCCAGTGGTTGACATAATTCCTGATTACAACCTGGGAGATCTTGAAGAAACTCCAGAACAGTCTCAAGACATGGAACTGAACCAGGAAGAAGTTCAACAAGAAGAGGATTTTGTTACATAAGAACCAACATCCCCAAAATTTTCTGTTGAAGACACGGTACAGACTGAAGGTTGTTGGGATAAGACTCAAAAGAGGGATATTGTTACACAAGAACCAGTATTCCTGAAATTGTTTGTTGATGTAGCCACACAAATAGAGGTTGCTACAATATTGATGATAGAAGATGCTGCCACACAAGAACCAGCATTTTCAATCACATTTGTTGAATCTTCCACACAAACAGAGATTGATGTGGTGCTAATGGAGAAGGAGGTTGTCACAAAAGAACCAGTATGTCCAGAATTGATTACTGAAGCAGCCATACAGTCAAAGACTATAGAAACTTTGAGCAAGGATGAAGTTGTTACACTCACTATTCAGGAAGAGAAGGCTGAAACATCAGGTGATAAAGAAGGAATGCAAATTCCTCAAGAAATTGTTTCAGATTTTGATGATGAAAAGAATGCAGAACTCTCATTGTTAAGGGTGGAAGTAAAGAAGTGGAAAGATTATGTGGATAGATGTCAGGAAGGAATAGTTCCTCTTGTTGAGAACAGAAAAACTATTAAGGAATTAAGGGAAAAATGGGCAGAGGATCTAATGTTTCAAAAGCTTCGTTGGGAGGAGGTACAAAAAGAGTTGAAGGAATTGAAGAAATTCAAGTCCATGCAAAAGGAGAAAGATTAGCTATGCACCCTCTTCTAGGAATTGATGAGTTTCAGAGCTCCATCTCCATCCTATCTGGTATTTTTGTATGAACAATTAACTTTGCTTAAATTAAAAGCCTTAAAGGAAGGGAGACCCTTTAGATTGACACCCTCTGCCCAGTTTTTGGAAACCTTTATGGAAAGCAGCTTCACTGAGTAGAACTTGTTATGTGAATTTTATTTGCATGAGATGGCCTACCCTTTGCACCTTAATTCTAACCCTGCTCCTTACTTAGGTGATGTCCAGTTGAGGGCATTTTCCTCTTTTGTCAACAATCATGAACAGTGGGAGAGGGTCATTCAAACAACCTCTCAGAATGAGGCTAACTCCAATATGTGGATTCAGAGTGAACCTCAATCTCCTCAGATTCTTCTCACTTTTCAGGAAAAGAGGCTAGCATATCCCATGAAAACCTAGTAGTTGATTGAACTACAAGAAAAGGTCATCTATACTTGTGTTGACTAGATTTCTAAAGAGCAATAGCTGGCTCTGGAAGGCAGTAAACATAGATGGAAGAATTCTTCTCCAGCCTTAAAGAAAAGGGACCCTTATTGTTTTAAAAATTTTAAAAGGGTGCTCCCCATGGTCGAAGGATATGTGGACTGTATGAAGAAGTGTGGATTTCATTGGTTGGGACTTAAGTTTAAATTTCCACTCATTTGGTGGCCAGCAAGGCCATACAGGGATGATTTTTCATTGACTAAGGAAGAGGAGAAGAAGTGTTGGAAATACTAGGTGGCATGTAAGGGATATCTGGATGGGAGTGAACCTCTTGAGCGCTCCGGCAATTTTTCCTCTCTCCATGAACAAGGTACAATTCCATAATCAGATTCAGATTAGTGGAATTTGTTGCATGACGACAGGCAACAGGATAGTTGGGGGGAGATGTTGGGTCCTAAAATACCCCTTTTTTACCACACCTATTATACCCTTTTTGCCTTGTCTTACTTCATTCTATGCACTAGACAGATGTTTTCCTCTCACATTGAACCTTGAATATTTACAGATATGATTAATTATTGTTTTATCTTATTAATGCCTATGATTTTTATGTTCAGAACTCTGTCTCTTAAATTATGCTAACACATCGTGATTTCATAAAGATAGTTCAAGCTTTGAGAAGTACAAGTGTAGCAACCTGGGTGATTTGAAGAGAAGATGAGCTTTCGTTTCCAGATGTTACTTTCCAGTCCTAGCTTCACACGTTAGACACAAACAAAGTTCGTCATTCCATGCATAGATGCAAAAAACATAGCTGCAACAGACTCAGTTGCAATAGCACGCCACTGCTTAAGGCATAGATGCAACAGACATGGTATCTCTTAAATTGGTTCTGTCTATTCACTAACGGATCGAGCAAAAGGATTCCCTATATTCTCTATTTCCATTCAATTCCACTCCTAGCTGTAACAACATGTTGTAACAAGGAAGCCTGAAGATCGTATATCTTCATGGTTTCCTGAAATCAGTGGGTGAAGGTTATGATTGTTCATGTATAAATATTGGGAAACATTCTGAGCCAAGGGTTGGTTGATTATTGATCAAACTATGGAAGTTGTGACACTGAGTTTTACTTTGTAATTTGTCATTTTAATATAAGGAGCAAGATTCTTCTGATTTTTGCATTTTAACCTGTGCTAGTTCTGGCATCTATGTTTGAAGGTTGGGCCCACTTTCCACAGATATTGCTGAGTTAATTAGATGTTTTGATTGTTTTGTTGTGTGGTGTGGAAATTTAAGTAATTGTATTATTTACAATTAGCTACAACAGTAATGATTTATCATTGTAGTTCCTTTGATAGTAACAATTGAATTTCCTTTAAGCTGTAACTGTGTGGTGTGACAGTCGACTGTGTAGGTTAGTTTCCATTATGCATGTGTGCCAATAGTTGTTACAGTCAAGCTCAGCTCCAATTCCTTTCAATTACTTGTCTTTCTCAGGTTTGCTAATTCAATTAGATTATGGTTTAGAGTTTGTTTAGTTCAATTGTTGTTATTTTCAATTCTCATATTAGTTGAATTAAACTAGTGATGATGGATTTACATATAGTCTGAAAATGTTAGGATTCAAATTTCTGCAAAAGTAAGTCTAGTTATCTATTTCTAGATTCATTAATTGATGTATTGATATTGTAGGAAGTAATTGCATTTCTGAATTTCTAGGTGGGTAATTTAGATTAGTTTAGACATGAGAGGAGTTTGACTGAGTAGATAAATAGGACAGTTAATCTTTCATTCATTTGATCAACTACTTAGTGTTTATGCACATACAGTATGAATTATCTTCGAAATAAAATACTTCCCTGGGTTGACAATTTATATTGACCATTCTGTATGTTAGCTGTAATTAACTTGCATATAGAATGACCAACAGATATGTTCTTTGAACCACATGATGCCATAAGAAGAGATCTGGGTAAGATACTTGTTTATGAAATGCCACATGTTTTTAATTCAACTCTAGCAGCAAGACCATCGCAAGAGCATGGTACCTTGAAAATTTTCTTCGAATGTTGTCTATCGCTGGAAAAAAATCCTGATGGGCTCACTGAGATCGTGAGTCTATTGCATCGACCAGAGAAGGGGCATAAACATTCTGCTATGAACTCTCTACATAAGAAGAAAACTGGGAAATAAATGAGAATGAATATCCAGATTGGGTATTACAAGGTAGATTCAGTTATTCTGGATCTAGGCTAGGATGTCAACATTCTGACGAACCAGACATGGGAAAATATGGGGAAACCACAATTGGTTTGGTCCCATGTACAACTGCCTCATGCTAACCAAGCCAAGGTGACACTAATTGGCTGAGTACCACATCTAGCGGTGGAAGTCGAAGGAATGGAGACATATGCGTATTTCGATGTTATCGAGATTGTCGATGAAGGAAGCTCGTATCCTGCACGACTAGGGATTGGATGGGCGAATGAGAGCTTGGAGGTGATCAACTTCAAGAAACAAATGATAAATTTTGAGAAGCGTGATATCAAATGCATAGCCTCGATGTATCCAAGCGAAGGAAGAAGGTCTGTCGAACCAATTAAAGAAGAGTTTGTATGGGGATGGGACCATGCATGTAACATCTTAGAAGATTATGTCCATCCTACTGAAGACAGAGAGCTGGGCTAGCGAAAAATCTAGCTCTACATCTTCAGATTCTGATGATGCATTGGAGAATTGGTAGAATTGAATGCATGAGGTATCGATTCAAAAGTGTGGAAGAATAACTCAGTCGCTACGATGACTCGCAATGAATATTGTTGAGTTACCAACATATGAGGGACTGCCTAATTTACCTTAATTTTTGGTTGATTTTGAATATATGGTATCAGAACCACATAGGCTATTGGCATTGGATGAAGCATTGAAGGCTACTCCAACACGTTGGTGGGTGACACATATGAAATCGATCAATGGGTGGCCTCTATATCGTAGGTTGATGGAAGTTTGCTTCGGCGAAATAGAGCAGTACTGAGCAGAGAAGTATGATGGGAGTAATCATCCTAAGGATCATTTGATTGCATGTTAGACCATGTGGGTTTCACAGACAAAGAATGAGTGGGTACATGCTTTTGTGCATGGATGAAATGCCCTAACAATGGTATGTATTGGTCGAGCTTAGTCGATAGATCACGACATGGGAGGAGTTGTCAATTTGTTTCTGTAACACCTGCATTTTTGCAGATGATGATCCAATGATTCCTAGTGCGCTACATCATATCGGAGACATTGTTTTGAAGGTAGTTCCAGTTGCATATCTTGTGGACCCACATGAAGCACCAATGATGCAATCGATGATGGAGTGTTATAATGTAAGAGGAGGGTCTGATGATGGATATGACCCAAGGAACATCAACATTCTAAAATCTGAAGGAAGTTGGGATATCACAATAGTAGAGATGTTGCCAGACAAAGTTCACCAACGATTGAATATTCAGAAGGTCAACATTGGGACAGAGGAGAAACCAAAATTTGCAAATATTGGAGACTATTGGGATGAAGAAACCATGGTGAAGATCATTGATCTATTGCATGAATTTCAAGACTTGTTTCCAATGAAGTTTTAGAAATGAAAGGGATACTAGGAGATTCGGGAGAAATGAAAAATCCCAATGAAGCCCGATGTGAAGCCTGTAAATCAGCAGTTGTATCGCCTAAATACACGATACAAGGAGAGAGTCAAGGATGAGCTCTACAAAATGTTGGACGCAGGAATCATAGAACCAGTTGAAGAATTGGAGTGGATCAGTCCTATGGTTGTGCAAAATAAGAAGACATGAGAGGTTCGGATCTGTGTTAATCTCAGGAAGGTGAATGTTGCATGCCTTCATGATCCATCTTCAATGTCATTTACTGATGAAGAGTTGGAAGGAGTAGGCAATCAAGATATCTATTCGTTCCTAGATAGCTTTGTTGGCTATCATTAGATCAATATTTCGAAGGAGGATCAACATAAGACAACCTTTCTGAGCGAATGCGTTTTCAGTACACGGTGATGCCATTTGGACTCAAGAATGCGTCTGCAATATTTTCCAGGATCGTAGTTACTGCGTTCAAGGATTTTATACAAATTGTTTTGGCAGTATACATGGACGATTGGACGATGTGTGGGTTGGTAAAGGATCATCTTGCAAACCTACGACTGATGTTGGAGCAGTATCGAAAACATCATATTGCGTTGAATTCAAAGAAATGTATATTTTGTGCATCATTCGAGATGTTGTTGGGGCACATTGTCTATAAGGAAGGATTGTTGGTTGATCCAATGAAGATTGTGCTTATTGTTAACTTACCACCACCCACGAATGTGAAGCAACTTAGAGTGACATTAGGACATACATGATATTGTCACAAGTTCATCAAAGGATATGCCACAATCACAACACCTATGGAGAAGTTTTTGAATAAGGATGCACAGTTAGAATGGAGTCACAAGTGTCAGGGAAGTTTCAATGCATTACTGACGAAGATGGATACAACACCAATATTGGTTTTCCTGGATTGGATGAAGGAATTCCATGTCCATGTTGATGCATTGTCAATCGCATTGGGAGTGGTGTTGGTGCAACTAGGTGAAGGGGATATTGATCATCTAATTGCTTTTTCCAACCAAAAGTTGTCGTCTACGGAGAAGAATTATACCACGACATAGAGAGAAGGGTTAGCGATGGTTTATGCATTACAGAAGTTCTGACACTATCTTTTGGGAGGTCAATTCAATATGTTCACTGATCACTCTGTGTTGAAATACCTAGTGAATAATCCTGTGTTGGGGGGGGGAGGTATGCTCGTGGATACTCCTCTTCCAAGAATTTTATTTCGAGATCATTGTGAAGCCAGGTCGCTTGAATGTGAGACCTGACCATTTGTCATGAATAGAGACAGGTGAAAAACTGATGAACATCGAGGATAGACTACACGATGCGTAGCTATTTAGGATTAGAATGGTTGATGACTACTATGAGAAAATAGTTCATTTTTTAGTGATAGGAATGGCACTAGAGGGATTCACTAAAAATTAGAAGAAGTGGTTGGTTGTACGAGCCACAGATTCCAGTTGATTACTAAATATCTATACAAGATGGGACCTGATGAAAACTTATGTCAATGTGTCCTACCATGTGAAAAGGAACGGGTATTGGTGGAAGCACATGCAAGAGTCATAGGGGGACACTATGGAGGTCGCAAAAATGCCAGAAAGGTACTCCACATAGGACTCTGGTGGCCAACTCTCAATGGTGATGCGAAATACTTTGGGAGGACTTGTGATGTCTGCCAAAGATCCTCGAAGTCGTCATGAAGGGATGAGATTCTCTTGGTACCTCAGGTAATGATGCATCCATTTGATAAATTGGCAATGGATTTCATGGGACCAATCAACCCACTAGGAAAAAGAACCAGTGTGCAATATATCATCATGGAGATAAATTATTTTATGAGGTGGAAAGAATCCGCACGAATGGCAGATTGCACTAATGTGACTACAAAAAGGTTTATATTTGACAATGTTGTCACTCGTTTTGGTTGTCCAAAAGTCTTGATGAGCGATCAAGGGTGTCATTTCATCAATTGCACCATTAGTGCACTGACAAAATATTTCCAAATACAAAAAAAGAAGAGCACCCCTTATCATTCGCAAGCTAATGTGATAGTTGAAGTGTTCAATAAGGTGTTGGAACATGCACTTACAAAGGTCAGCAACGTGAACCGCGACGATTGAGATTTGAATATTTCAGCAGTCTTATGGGAGTGTCGCACTACTTGCAAAAGGTTGACAGGTCTGAGACCATTCAAGTTGGTGTATGGTTGGGAGGAAATGATGCCAATGGAATATATTGTTCCAAGTTTGCACATTGCAAGAATGATAGGGATGGATGATCAAGGAGCACTGGAAGAATGCCTAGCTCAATTGGTGCAACTAGAGGAAGACTAGTTCGTCACAGGATTTCATCAACGCATTGAGAAGGATCAACAGAAAGCGTGGAATGATCAACACATCAAGAATAATCACTTTCAGCGAGTGACCTCGTGCTTCATGATATGATAGTAAGTTTGTGAAATATCCAGGTAAGTTGAAAATGCATTGGTTGGGTCCTTATGTTATCAATTTCATTACCGAGGGAGGTGCAGTATAGTTGCAATAGTTAAATGATGTGATGTTTCCAAAGTTAGTGAATGGACGCTGGCTCAATCCCTACAGGAAGGGCCCAGTGCAAATCGATGCTTGAGGCATTGTGCAGACTAAAGAAAAATAATAATAATAATAAAATTGGGTTTCTTGCATGAGATAATAATAAAGAGGTTGGCGCACTTGAAACAAGTGGCAGCGCAAGCAAATATGTCAAGGTCGCAATTAGGTAGCAATGTGGCGATGCCGTAGGGATGCAATAGAGTCAAATCGGGTAGTAAATGCAATAGTTAAACCAGTTATTAGGTGGTGTTGTTGGACAAGATGTGCATTAATGGTGGATCCGACTGTTAGATCAGAGTGGATCGGCAGCGGATTTAGGGGATGAGGGAGGATTTGGTCGTGATGATTGGAAAATATTTCACACAATCGATCCCGCGCTATAATAATTGGGAAGCTGTGGCTTGAAGTCACCATTGTAAATATTGAGTTATACTGTTGAGTAAGATTGAGTTGCAGAGTTGAGTAATATTGAAGATCAGTGTCGAGTATAGTGCACAGTGAGTGATTGTAGCGCATTCCTGAGCAGTTGTTAGTTATGCAGAGTGCCGACATGCCACAAGATATTTCCAGCGGGAGTGTTAGGGGTTTACTAGTAATTGGTGTTCCAATTTTGTAGGAGGTGGCCAGCATTCCAGTGGGCTCGTCATCAATTATGCAGAAGAAGAGGGGGGTCAGTTGACCCAAGTCAATTATGCAAAAGAAGTGAAACATGAGAACTTCGGCCAGAGCAGAAGCAGAAGCCACAGTTGAGGCCTCCACTGTGAGGACTAGGGTAACTGATGCGGACATCCCTAGTTTTTTTCAACCATGCAAACTCGACACCAAGCCATGGAAGTCGACAAAGAATTAGAGGTATCTGATCAAGATTCCTGCATTACCGATGGGAATGAAGTACACTTTCAACATTGTGCCATGTTTAACCAGGATGAAATACAGAGACCACAATCTGCTAGCATCTATGGAGTGCACAATGAATCTATTCTAGGTGAGGATTGGATTGGAGAGTGACCCAACCGTGCGCACCCCAAAGCAATGGGAATTGGGATTACAGAAGTCGGTGCTTTTAGGCCTCATTCACATGCCACATTTTGGTAAGTTGGTGAAATCCAACACATGTGCCAAGTAGTTATTGGCATGCTTTTATGGTGGATACTTGTGGCGGGACCATTCGATGCCAGTCACTGTCAAATTGATATCACAGATCACAGGGTTACCCATGCAGGGGCCTGACCCGTCGCAGTACTTTTGTGGCAAAGTAAATGACAATAGGTTGGGTGCAAAGTTGAAAAAGAAGTATGGATTCAATCGCGACAAGTGGAAATATGTTGTGGATACAATCAATGACAATCTTGTTCATGTCGTAGCAAATATTCTATCCATTAAGGTGGTGCAGAAGAGTTGCCCAAAATAATATACTTTGGGAGTCATAACATGTTTCGAGTTGTGTGTCGAGGGTGTACAGATGAATTGGTATTTATTTCTATTGAACCAAATGACTAGAGATGCAATCCTAGTCCAAGAGGGGAAGTGGCCATTCACCTATATTTGGCTAATAATTTTTATCACCTTGGTCACATGGATGGATCCTAAGGATTATCAGGGAATGGAAATTGAAATTTTCAAAGTATGCAAGGGAGCCAGATATCAAAACCTATGGTATCTCAGTTAGGCTGACCGATTGCAGGATTGTGCAATACAGTCTTGGTTGTATTGGGAGGCGCTGCAAGCCGCAACTGCAAAGTTTCCATGGTTGCTAGAGGCAGCGATTATTAGGATTATTAATCCTGCCTTGTCCAAATTTTGTAATATGTCTAAATTGGGAGTCATGTCTAAATTAGGAGTCCATCCAGTCTATTTATATTCATTAACACCATTGGGTCCACTTGACCTAATTGGGGCACATGTTTCAGTTACTAAAGTGTGGGGAACACTAATTGAGGCTCACTGCCACTTATTGCACTTGATTGCATAATTTTAGGAGCCTCCTAGATCAATCCCTACAATTTAGGAAGCCACTAGGAGTGCTGAAACCAACCAAGCTCAGTTCACTTCAGTTAATGACTAGTCAAGCTAAGTTAGGAGTCAGTTACATTCAGTTCTAGTCCTCTACATTTAGTTAGCGCTAGGTTTACTTGACTAAACACATGTGGGGCACATTTCTCACCTACCACTGTCAGTTAACCTTAGTCAACATTGAATGTAACACTTTAGTTGTGTTTTAGAGCTCCGATGAACTCCGGTTATGGTTTAGACAAGGTCAGTTAACCACTGAGTCCTCTGATAATGATTTAGACAAGGTCTTGGTTACCTACTGTCAAGTAGAGTCTAATCAATTTGAACTTCCTCATGTGGATTCGAATTTATTGTGGCTATTAAAGCCATTGTACTTCATTGTAATTATCTATCTAATTACTCTTTGATTAATGAAAAGCATTCACAGCTGCAAGCCATTTTTGCACTGTTTCATTCTTCAATAACTAAGTAAATTTTGTAATCTATCATGTGAGTTGTGTGTTTTTCCATAGATCTATGTGCTCAATTTAATAGCGATGGAAAAGTACAAATGAGTCATAAGATTCACCATAGGCCTACATGCAATACATATCCAAGTGAGGAGGGACCAAGAGAAACAATGGTTGTCTACGCAATATAAGATAACTAACAAGGATCTAGACGCAGTAGTGGCGGAGTGACCTATGACATGGAGGGAGTAGGTTAGTCTTGAGGAAGTATTAGATGCAGAGGAGGGACCTCCATCTGATGCCCCAGTGGATAGAGAACCATTGCAAGAAATTGATCAAGATTCACGAGAATCATCATCAAGGAATTTGACAGACACAGAAGTGGAGCGACAATACGGGGAGACAAGGACAAAGAGAATACAAGAGTAAGGAGAGCTCAGCGGCATAGCGCTAATGGAAAATGAACATGTGAACTGCATCATTGATGTGATAATTTTGATATACAGCAATATCTAGGAGCCTTAGAGAAACTCACAAATCGAATTTCTTGCAAAACTAGCAAAAAAGCATGAAAGAGGAACAATTTTACATACACAGTGTGAACAGAAACTGGATATTATTTTAGTGTCTAACATGTGAAAATGTTTTGAACATTTTTATATTATATCTGGTTCAATTTGAGAGGCTTTGGAAGTCAAATATCAGTGTACATGTGAAATTATCCAAATTGGCCTCAAGCCCCCCTAAGTGTGCCAACCTCGCTCCAACTCAGCCCAAATGGTCATGAATGGTGGTGTGGACATTTTTGAAGTGTGTTGGATCAATCATGACTCCTTGGAATGCATGGGTGTGTAAAACAAGGTGAGTGGGAGGTTCAATTTGGGCATTAAATGCTCCAATAATCCAAAATTTGGGCTAAAACCACCCCTAGCGCTCCTACTCAACCATAATTCCTCAATTCAAGGAATGGGAGCACACCTATCATAAATTATGGCACACATGTGGATTTTTACTAAGCAGGAGAGCTCGTGTAGGTGTTAAAGCATCAAATTAACTGGTTATTATGCTAGATTAACTCCCCTAAGTCCAAACTATAACATATCAATGTATAAATGCAATTAAAATTGGCTAAGGCTTTAGAATAATGGACTAAGTGGTGTATTACTGTTATAACCCCCCCCTTAACCATAATTTAGTATAACTCATAAAAAATTTATGGGAGGGCTTGGAAACAAAGGCTCAAGTCACCTCAATACAAACAGAAATTTTATTTGTCCATGTAAAATGAGGAAAAGAAGGAAAACCTCAATGGAAAAAACCTCCCCTCAAGAATGGACATGGGTATGAAAACATGCAAAAAATTGCAGAAATCACCATCCATTATTCACTCCAATAAAATATCTCAAGTGAGTGAAGGTCTTCTTAGTAAAATCTTGGTGAATATGTCGACAATTTGCTCGATGGATGGGCAATTGTGCAAGGAAATCACTCTGTCATGCACTAAGCCCTGGATGCAGTGCATATGGATCTCTATGTGATTTGTTTACTGCCTCTGAAATGGATCATTATATATCTTTATGGAACTTTTATTGTACACCCAAATGTTTGTAGGAGAATCAATTGCAACACCAAACTCTTGAAGAATTACTTGCAACCAAACACACTATGTGGTTGCATTCACTGTTGCCCTGTATTCAGCCTCTACTGAAGAAAGAGAAATTGTGTGTTGTTTCTTAATATAGAAGCAAATAGTACCTTCATCCAGCATGAAAACAAAACCTGATGTGTACTTTCTTTTAGTGGGATCTCTTGGCCAATCTAAATCAGAAAATCCATCTAGTTGAAGTGAAGAACTAGCTGCATAATGTTCCCCAAAACTCTTTGTCCCCTGGACATATTGGAGGATATTTTTGGCTGCCTTCCAATGGATCTCATGTTTTTGGTGCATATAAATTGCTATAACACTTACAGCATAAGACAAATCAGGTCTGGTATGTGTAAGGTACATCAAACCACCAACTAGATGCATGTACATTGTACAATCTACCAAAGGAGAATCACCAAATTCACCTAGTCTTATGCCAGAAAGAAAAGGGAACTTGGTTGCCTTATAGTTAGCCATATTGAACTTAATTATCAGGTCTGAATCATACTTATGTTGACTCAACATGATTCCTCTTTCATATTGCTCAATCTCCAATCCTAGAAATTGTTTTAGCAATCCTAGATCTGTCATTGCAAACTCACTGTGTAGGGATGCCTTGATTGATCCAATTTGGTTGTTGCATCTCCCTGTAATTAAGAGTTCATATACATACAGTACAATAACCTGAAATACAACACCATTTTTCTTCAAATACACATTTGGATCAAATTTGCATTGAATGAAACCAATTGAGAGCAAGAAACTATCCAGTTTTGCATACCAAGCCTTGGGGGCTTAATTGAGTCCATAAAGTGATTTCTTCAACCTGGAAACAAGTGAAGGATCCTATTGGAAACCTTTAGGTCACTGAATTTATATCTCCTCATTTATTTCACCATGTAATAATTCACTCTTGACATCCATATGGTGCACTTTCCAACCTTTACTAGTTGCAATTGCTAGAACTAGTCTTATTGAATCCATCTTTGCAACCGGTGCAAAGGTTTCGGTGTATTCCACACATTTGACTTGAGATTAGCCCTTAGAAACCAATATGGCCTTGTATTTAACATCTGAACCATCTTCAACAATTTTGGTTTGAAATACCCATTTGCATTGCACAAGCTTTCTCTTGGGAGGAAGGGGAACCAATTCCCATGTTTCATTCTCTTGGAGAGAATTGAATTCATCTTGAATTGTTGATTTCCAACTTGGATCATTAAAAGATTCTTGATATTACTATGGATAATATCCAATCATAATATAACAGTTCTCAGCAAGATCACTTTCACTTGCATAGGAAGCATTGTGAATTTGAGATCTTGTCTTCCTAGACTCTAGGGGCTTTCCTGCCAATTCCCCTACAGCTTCTATGATTTTTTCAGCCCATTTGGGACTTGATGGTGACTCATATACAACAATTTAATATACATCCATATCATTATCATAATTATTAGAAAATAAAAATCTTGAATCATTGCTTACTTCATCAAGGTGTTGGGGAGAAGAGCATTCCCCCGGTGCAAGCTCAAAATCTGGTATTGGTTCCTCTTCGAATTGCACACTACTCTCAATGAAAGTCTTGAGTTTGGATGTGTAAAAGAGATTATAAAAATTTTATTCCTCACCATATCCAAACAATTTACATTCCTTTCTCCATGGTTGCAAATCCTTCCTCTTTTCTGATGGAATTCGAGCCCATGCTCTTGATCCAAAAATTATGAAATTTGAGACATTTGGTTATGGACAAACCATGCCTCGTAGGGAGTTTTTCCTTTGACTGATTTGTGGAATTACATGTTCTTTATATATGAAGCACAATTGATATCATCAGCCCATATCTTGGGACTTATATCCCTTTCCTCAATCATGCATATGGCCATCTCTTTGAGAGATCTATTTTTCCTCTATGCCACGCCATTTTGTTGTGGCATGTAGGGAGTTGAATGTTGCATTTGAATGCCACATTCCTAAAAAATATGCTGCATATTTTTATTGACATATTATTTTCCATTGTCATTCGTAAGGATTTTTATCCTATTCCCACTTTGATTCTCCACTAAGGCCTTCCAAATCTTCAATTGCTCAAATACTTCAGATTTCAATTTTAGGAAGTATACCCAACAGAATCTCGAGTAGTCATCAATGAAGGTGAGTACATTCCTTGATCTACCATAGGAGGGAGTGGGTAGAGGACCAATGAGGTTTGAATGTACCAATCCAAGAGTTTATTTGTCTCTCCTTTCCTTCCCCTTCTCATAGCTATGCTCTGATGCTTCCCAACTACATATCCAATGCAAGCTCCATTTGAATATTTGATTGAATGAATCCCTTCCACCATATCATCCTTGTACAGTTCTTGGAGATACTTATAGTTCATGTGTCCAAATATTTCATGCCATATCTTGGAGGTGTCATTTGCATGAGAGAGGAGTGCTTGGTCATTGGAACTAGGGATAAAATTCGAGAACGTGTACATCCTCTATCGGTGGTCTGCATACCCAATTGCCACAACTTGGTTTGATGATATTTCTGCTATCTCTACCAAGTCATGAGTAAATGTTACTCTCTTGGATTATCCTATATGGGTCATTTGATAGATGTTAGATTTTTATATTTTAAGCAATATGATATTAGGATCTTATCTGAGAGAATAACATGCAGAGCAATAATCACAAGAGACAAGAGACACAAAGATTTTCCTCGGGGAAACCATAAAGGAGAAAACCCCGCAACTTCCTCAGAGATAGAATGAGCAACAGTAGAAAAATTAAAACCCGAAAACATAAAGATGATCTCTGACAGTAGATCTCTCTCACTTGTTCCGGCACTTCCTCTCTCACTCATGCACCCCAGTTGAGTGAGTGTGTGTGTGTGTGTAGAAATGAGGAGAGCCTCACTTGATTTCCACTCCAACAAAGTCAGCCTCTCTTGACAATTACTTACCAGGTTTGACTTCTCTAGGAGAGTCTAATAAACCTAGTGCCCCAAAACTATGGAGACTTTACCCCCCTAATCAACAAGGAGGGTTAATCTCAACTCAATTGTGGGGACTATTTCCCTGACTTACAACGAAGGGTTAACCTCATTGATTTTACATGACTTTATTATATTAATGACTCTCCCGATAGGAACATCAAGCTATAAGATAAGATATACAAATTAATACATTCCAAAATTACAAATACATCAACGATAGACTGTAAACAAGTTTGCTTCCAAGTATGGTACATAGAGCACATCATTGAAATAACCATGCTCCAATTCAATCCTACCAACTCCTTTGGTCTGGATTTCAGATTCATCTCCCATTCGAACAGTTGGGACACTATTCGAATGCATAGAGGAGAAGATCTCTCTGGTGGAAACCATATTTCTAGATGCCTTTGAATCAATAATGAAGGTTGAGGAATTAGTTGTAACTGTTACCAAGGCATGGCATTTCTCTTTGTTGTCTGAACTTGAGGTTCCATCTTTCTTCCTTGCGCCATCTGGGATAGCGATGTTATTTTTCTCCAGCCTCTGTGTCATCTGATCAATTGTTTTCTTCATGCAAGAGCTCTCTAGATTCCATCCCTTGTGGCAAAGCTTGATCTTTTGATTTGATGGTTCCCATTGGAACTAGCTTGTCCTGCTCCTGGGTGATAGATTCCATGAAGCTGGCCAGTGTTGGCATTTTCCAATTTCAGAGTGTCAATTTACCGAAATGAAAGGTGCTTACAAACACTTAAAATTCTAGGCCTAAATTCGATAGGATGGACAGTATCAAGTAATATTCTTTCTTCTCAATTCCACATTTCTTCTGCTGAAGTACTAGAGACTTTAACTTCATGAAGAACTCCTAGATGGTTTCAAAATGCATTGGGATCAGGAAAATGAGCTCGTTTTCAAGTTGGTGTCCTCTCAATTCATCAATTTTCCCAAAGAGTGATTCTAGTTTAACCCGTACTTCATTTGGTGTTGTCAAACTGTTTATATGAAACAAGAGTTCTCTTGAAATACTCGGGCATAACAATCCATAGGCTTCATCAAGTCTATTGAAGTACTTGGCTTTCTCTACAGCAGAGTTTGGCTCCACTTCTATGCCCATGGTAACTATGTAGAGACCCTTATATCTCAATTGAATAACCATTTCTACCTTCCATTCAAATAAATTGAAGGGGGTAAGCAATATGTGGTTTGCTTCCATTTCTGCTTGCGGTAATGGTGAGAATTCTCTTGAAAGTCCTACAAAAACACTCAATTTTATCTGGATTTATCTCAAAAATGCATCTCAAACACTCAAGATTGATCTGAAACTCCACTTAGCTCCACTCAGCTCTGATACCATGTGAGAATTTTGATCTACACCAATATCTAGGAGCCTTAGATAAATTTACAAATCAAATTACTTGCAAAAAATAATGAAAGAGGAACAATTCTACATAAACAATGTGAATAAAAACTGGATATTATTTTACTGTCTAACATGTGAATATGTTTAGAATGGGTTTATCTTACATATGGTTGAATTTGAGATCCTTTGGAATCCAAATTTGAGTGTACATGTGAAATTGGCCAAATTGGCCTCAATCCCCTCTAGATGGACCAAAATCACTCCAACTCCATCCCAATGGTCATGAATGGTGGTGTGGATGTTCCTGAAGTGTGTTGGAGCAATCATGACTCCTTGGCATGAGTGGGCATGCAAAATAAGGTGAGTGGGAGGCTCAAGATGGGCATTAACTACTCCAACAGTCCAAAATTTGGGCTAAAACCACCCCTAGCGCTCCTAGTCAACCACAATTACTCAATTCAAGGAATGGGAGTGCACCTGTCAGAAATGAGGGCACAAATGTGGATTTTGATTGAGCTGGAGCACTCCTATAGGTGTGAAATAATCAAATTAACTGGTTATTATGCTGGATTAACTTCCCTAAGTCTAAACTATAGCATATCAATGCATGAATGCAATTAAAATTGGATAAGGATTTAGACTAAGGTACTAAGTGGTGTATTATTATTCTAACAATTACGGCCATCACAGCGTAGATGACTGTAACTGAGTCTCAACTAAGGAAGCAGTCAACAGAGTGATTTACAGAGGTAAAATCGCAACTAATGTCTTTGATCAATGCTATACTAGAAAGAGTGTCTGAGGCCAATTTGTTGCAAAGAATGGGAGAAATTAGTACAGGGAAAAGGGTCAGGATTGTGCCTATTATGCCTCAATCATTGGAAACCCAGACTAAGGACGTTGATGCCTCAATACAGCAGTTTGAAAGAATTGCACTCTACTTGAACGAGTTATCAATACACACATTGATGCAGTTACAAAAGTTGGCAACACAGGATTTGGTTGATCGTAAGAATATCATTAGTGACCACCTATTGAAGTCACAGGAGCGAGAAGAGGCAGTGAAGCAAGAGATCAAGAGTTTGAAGAAGGAGCAGGAACGACTAGTTTTCGAGAAGACACAACTGTGGTACGATAGAGCACGGTTGGAGAAGGCAATTTTTGTTTCCTGTCAGGAAATCTCGGAGATCACAGAGGACTTGGATGTCGAAGAAAAAGTGCAAAAACTTGGACAAGTTATTACAGGTTTCAAGTGAGGCCTTGAAGACTTGCAAGAACTAGTGAACCCAGGAACACCTCCAGAGAAAGCTGCAGAGCGTAAGGGTGCCATTGAAGGCATAGCGATGCAGCTTGAGGAGATTGAGAAAGAGGCCAAGATGATTACAGATGCCACCACATAGTTGTGGGGTATCATGGTTCAAGATGAACAATTAGAGCATCTTAACACATAACTGAGGGAAGCGGAAGCACATGAGTTGGATGCACTGCGGACATCACTTAGAGCGATGCCCTCAATTATGCAAGTGATAAAGGTGAAGGAGCTAAAGGAGTTGTATCAGAACGTCACAAAGGCACAGGAGAGACAACAACAACACACAACTCAACTTGAGTAATTTCAGGATATTGGTGAGCAATTGTCACTGAAAGCAGTTACTGCACTCTTAGCGGTGCAGGAAAGTTGAAGAGAAGTGACTGTGAAGATTGTTGAATATCGACTTCAAAATGATGTTTCAAAATGCATGGAGATCAGTGACAAGATGAAGGAGAAAGCAGAAGAAGTCAAACAACAATATGAGGACTTCAATATCAAAATAAGTGGCTACATTATTTCAAGTTGACGTGGCTCGAGGGTGAGTCACAAGATTGTGTTGGGGGCTTGTTGGCAGGCAGTTTTGAGGAGGATGATGCGCAAGGAGAAAGGTGACGTGCAAGGAGAAATATGATGTGCAAGGATAAAGATGACGTGCAAGGCATGAAAGTCGAAAAAAGAGTTGTCTTGGTCATAATTTTGTAGGAATTGGTCATATTTTTGTAGTTTTGGTCCAAGTTAGTTAGGAAGTTGATCAAAGTGGACCATTTTGTAAAAGGTGCAAGCCTATAAATAGAGAGAGGAATGTAATGTTGAGAGATCCCTCGGATCATCTTGAGGGAAGATCTTATGCTGAATGCTGAATTGTACTCTACGGAAGACTGTTTTCTGTTTTGTTGCAACTATGGATATGTTTTTGAGAACATGTTTTGATGCAGAAGTAATATGACATGACAGAGTTTTGATGGAAACACTATGCTTTTATGTCTTTCTTCTTTCCTATTCTCATCGTAATGCAATGTGAATGAACTAATATCGCATTGTGATGGTTCTTTCTGAATGATGTGATGTTTCTATGTTTTAAATCATGTTAGGGTGATCGATTTATTTATGAGTAATGTTATTACTATGATCTGAATATGTTGATTCGATCTGATATGAATTCATGAAATTAAACCTTTTTCGGTATCTCTGAAGTAATGTTGGAATAGGTATATTATATATCCATGATCCTCCTTCTTACTGCGTAAAATTGGTTCCAAAATCCCCCCCTTAATCATCTCGAGTGAGATTTCATCTGCTTCACATGTGTTGCTGGATAGGGTAAAACCTATCTGGGATGGTGCTCAGGGAGATCGTTGAGTTAAGGGTGTCGAAAAAGCGTGAACCCTTGTCGATGGATCTGTATCAACGGGGTTCGTGGATATGCTGTGATTTTGATATGGATATGGTGCTTATTCTTCTTCAATTTCTTCATATTTCAACTAGTACTCCTCTTCTTTATTGCAAGATCCTCTGTCAAGGTGCAACACCAATTCCTATTCTTCTCCTCCAGTCACATTGCAACTTCCTCTTCTTATCGTAGTCCTTCTTCTCTTTCCCGACCGAAATATTTTTCCACTCCTTAAGCACCCACCTTCTAGCTCGGTTTCGTTATTACCAGGGAACATCTCAATTAATCCCCATCCATTCTGCTTGCAATTTTTCTTGTGGCATATCCTGGGTCTCCATGCATAAATTTTTATTCTTCAGAATCTATTCTTAAGATCCCTTTCTCACACACCAACAGCTTAATCAAAGGTTTCAAAGATTTCAGATATCAACCTCTAGGGCATTGGAAAAAATATCTTTTTGTTTCACTATATGACTTTATTGTGTCGACTGCAACTTTTGTGATATATCTGCCCAAGATACTATCGACCCAGAAATTAAAATACCTAGATATTGGATTATTTACCCTCTTCAGGCGCTGGACCAACTTAGGACTCCACTTGGTCGGCTCTCCTCCTTGGAAATTTTTCCTCTGGGTTGCTGATTTCAATAACCACTCATGCAATAAGTTGGAATATTCTCTAAAGAAAATATTGTGAAGGTCCGTGTAAAGGTATCGTTCCAACCACTCAATTGTGATCCATCGTGATCCTTAACTTTCTTCTCGTACAAATTCTAGTCCCTTATAATCAACCCAATCCTGAATTTCCAGTTTCGTCGAGTACCAAAACATATCCTCGTCAGAATGATTCATGGTCCCAGCAATGAAACCATTTGTTGGCTAAATTTCGCTTGACCCAGGTTCAGATCACTCGTTCATCAACAAAACCCAAGATATCGGCTCGATAGAGTAGGAATCTGTCAGCAACACCTGCAACGCAGATGAAATCTCACCAGAGATATCTTATGGGGACTACTAGAACTAGGTTTTTGTAGTTATGCCAAGTATTTATTCCTTACATCAATACCAATTTACTCAACCAAAACCAGAATTAAACCTTTGTTCTTATTATTCATTAAAGATAGCCATCTATCATTTTGTTGACAAATATAACAACATATAGTATAAATCATTAACACATTAAATTTTTATGGGTGCGACACATATGTAAGTTCATTCACCATTAAGTCTGTGCGACACATTCAGATAAGCTCATATATATAAAATATGATTCGACACAAAAGAACACATTAAAACACACATAGACAAGATATAATGTGGAAACCCATTCGAGAAAATCCACAAAGATGCTCTTCATCTGGCATGAGAATTGGTCTGGCACCTTTGGTCTGCACACTCAATTTGGCATACTCTTCTTTATATATTGTTTACAATTTGTGCATTCATCTCTCATCTTATGCTCTCTGGTTTTTGTCTCTCTCTCTTCTTCTCTTATTCGTTGATCCACACACAACATGGATCAAGCCTATTCCTCTCTTCAACTTGTTATCCTTTATCAACCCGCACACTTGGTTACACTTGGTTACATTTGGTTACATCTAAAAAGAGCAATTATCGACCCAAAATACAATCATCCTTTTATGACTAAAAGCAAGATTTTATTCTAACTAACTATTCCCAAAAAATCATTTGAAATATTATTTTTGAATTATTTATTCCTCTTCCATCTTAGTTCCTTATGTAGTGGTTTCTTCTGTCATGAATTCTTTCATCGCACTTCTTCCGGTGTAGCTTCTCTCATCGCGATTCTTCCGTCGAGTGACCGGAATCTTCATATTTCTTAACAGAATTCTAGCATAATTATGTCTAAATTTCCATAGGGACAACACATTGTATGGAATTAATACTCCTCAAACTCTCAAGATCGAAGGATATATCAAAAACAAAAAGGTAACAATGTTGTTTGATTCTGGTATTACTCATAATTTCATTCACTGTAAATTAGCCAAAGTTCTCAATTGCTTTGTATATTCAGCACCAGAGTTTCAAGTAATGATTGTAGTTGGAGAAATTGTCAATTTATGAGGGAAATTCCATTATATCAATCTTACTATGGGGGAATATGTATGGAATTCAAATGAATGTTATTTTGAGGCAGGTTGTTGATGTTGTCTTAGGAGGTCAATGGTTACAATCATTGGGAACAGTGGATTTTAATTTTCAGAATCTTTTCATGAAATGTTTATGGCAAGGAAAAGAATATGAGTTAAATGGTATCATAGGGAAACCAAGCAAGGTGATAAGCTCTATTGGTGTGAAAAAATTAATGAAAAAGGGACATCAAGGTGTAATTGCATAGTTATTCTCATTAGATGTTCAAAAATTTAAGTCTCATATTTCCCCATATCTCCAAAAGGTCATTAATAAGAATTCCAAGGTATCTGAAGATATGCCAAAAGGTCTTCCATCTATTCAAGATTTTGATCATGCTATTCACTTAATTCCAGTAATTGTTCCTCTTAACATCAGACCTTATAGAGACCCTTATGGCCATAACAGTGAAATTGAGAGAATAGTTGAAGAAATGTTAGAGGTTGAAAAAATTACCTGCCTAGCTAAAGTTCTTAATCTATACCAGTGGTAATGGTACACAAGCTGGATGGATCATCGTGTATGTGTTGATTAAGTTGCCATTGATGCCAACGGTTTATTTTCATTGATGCCCACATGTATTGGTGCCCCTTGAGGATCCCCTGAGGGTTAAGTAAGTGTCAGTTTCTAAGGAGACCTTTTGATCTTTTCCAAGCCCAAGTTTGAAGCCCTTCGATCCCTTGGGATAGTGGAAAAATCCTTGAACACCCTGTAGATTGTTTAAGTACCCCAAATATGTTTTACAGTTCCCCAGTTTCTTCTTTGGATCCTCAATACCGCAACTTATGCCCCAGTACCCTGCAAAAGTGTCCTTGGTGGGTTGAAGAGGTTACAAGAGTCCAAATGACCCTTTAAATGGTCATTTGTGTTTTATTAAGGTCATGGTACCCCAGGAGAAGGTCTAGCAACCCCACAGGTGATGTCAAGATGGAACTTGACCCTTGTATGTCTCTTGGTGTGGTTGAGGTGGCTGAAGAATCCTACGAATCCCCTTGCTTGATGAAGAAGCCATGAAGAAGCCCTTGGACCCACATTTGATGGATTAATATTCCTTGTCCCCTTAAAGGTGATGATGTGGTCATTAATGACTTGATGAAGACTTGGAACCCTTGATAAAGATATTGATTCCCATATAGCCTTTGTTGGGGTCTTGGAACCCTTGGAGATGGTCATTATGCATGAGAAGGTCTAGCACCCAACTAAATGGAGGCATGATGACCCTTGGACACTATATCATCATTGATGGTGCATTTGGAAATGATTTGGGTCTTGTAATACATACATATGGTGGTTTGGAATCCCATGATTGTTGGAGCCTTTGATATGATGGAATATTTGGTCATGATTCCCTCATCACTTGGAAATGGAGTCCTATGTGATGGGATTGAATTCCATGGAAAGTATCTTTTTTTAATATTACATGATATCTTTGAATGAGTCCTTGAAACCCTTGCATGTGGTGCCTTGGGTCTTGAACTATGGTGATGTATGGTCCTATTTGTGGTTATATGGATATTGGAATGTAGATGGAGGTATATATCATGGACGTGGCTTGATATGTTGAAGAATACTTTGAAGAAGACTTTGAAACTCTTGTAGTTGGCGGTATGTTCTTTGGCACCCTCATGTGTGGGGTCTTTGACGTCCTGGATATATTGAATAATTTAATGGTATTAGACCAAGAATTTGAAAATAAACCCATGATAGGTAGATATTCCTCTTCAAGCCATTTCCATTGATATGTGGAGCATCTTCTAAATCCTTAAGGTTGAAGAGATATGAATTTTTGAAGTTGGTGTACCCCACCTTTTTTGGGTCAGCCGACCAAACAAAAGAGAATTTAATTCTTTGTAATTTTGAATTGCATGTCAACGCATTTTGAGGTACTAAATTTCCTCCACAACGTATATAAATAGAATATCAAACATTTCCTTTGTTCATCTATCAAGTCTCTCTTTGGTAATTTGCAACTCTTGGAGAAAAGTGCAAAACTTTATAGAGGAGAAATTTTTGGGCATCTTCCCTAAAATTGACATAACTTTCTCATATTGAATCAGAATTACAAAATTCTTGGCTCGTTGGAAAGATTGTTACAAGGTCTATGTCTATGTGGTGAAATGATATAGAGATTATTTTTTTTCTACTATTTATTAATATTGTCATCTTAAAAAATGTAAACAAGTAGCTTGGTACAGGTTGTTTCAATTGAGTAGGATTGGATCAGGTTGTCTTATGTGTAGTTGGTCTCAATCAAACTGGAAGAGTTGTATGAGTAGTTGGTTTGACTTGGGTGGACTTGTTTTGGTGTGCATTTGGTTAGACTCAGATTCAATAGTTCGGATTATGTGAGCAACTAATTGATTGGTATAGCTTGATTGGACAGGTTGATTGTACAGGTTGATGAGTAGTGTGATACAATGGACAGTGATTAGTTGATGAGTTGTGATCAGATGATGAGCAGTGGTTAGTAGTCGAAATGGTTGTGCATTATGGTACAGATGGTGTAATGTAGTATAGGTTTTGATTAGCAGGTCCTCAGGATTAGTGCGGTCATGGTTCAACAGTTTATATATTCATATCAAGGTGGAAGGAAAGGGCAAGGAAAGGGGGTTGTAGCCTCCTTCTGATTGTAGGTGGAGAACTAGGGATTTGTAGCTTCCTTCAGGTTGTAACTTGTAAATCAGGGGCTTGTAGCCTCCTTCTAGTTGTAGCTGGAGAACTAAAGTCATTGTAATAAAGGGTTCGTTGCCTCCTTCCATATATTTTTGGAAAACTATTATAAATTCTTTTATGGTTTTTCCCTCATGACTTGGGTTTCCACATAAAATATGGTGTTCTGTGTTTCATGCTATGCTTCTGATGTGATGATGATACGATTATGATGATATAATGATGATGTGATAATGCATAATATTGAATAATTTGTTGATTGTTAATAAAAATGAAAAATTAATAGAAGTTGTGCACGCTAATTCACCCCCCCTCTGAGTGTAACCGGTGTGTCCGGTTCTTCACTCGAAAGCCTTACCACCTTGAAGTAGATCCTTGACACACCATGGGATTCTCAATGAATGAAGTACCATTGACCTGTGAGTCAAATTATCACTTGATCTAGAAAATGAGAATGAAGGCTTATCTTGAGGCAATTGGTGTATGGAAGTCAGTTGTTACTAGATATACACCTCCAAATAAAGTGAAAATAGAAGCTCAGAAGGAAGCAAAGAAAAATAATTATATGGCTATGGAGACCATCCTTGAAGGACTAACAGATATCCAAAAAAAGATAGGGAAGTGCAACTCAGCTAAGGAACTATGGATCAAATTAGAATAACACTACTCCAATAAAGAAGAAGAAGCAATGGTTATGGAATTAATGCTTGAATATCTAACATATCTCCAAAAGGAGAAAATAGGAAAGTGCAACTCAGTTGAAGAATTTTCGTTCAAAATAAATAAGCTAAGCTTTGACGAAGAACAAGAAGCAGAAGACAGCCCCATCAAAAGGTTAGTATAAGATCCAGGTATGTATGAAGGTAAGTCGCCTAAACACTATTTGTAATGCTTTTAAAGAGACATGTTTATCAGATATATAAAATCAGATCTATTCTGAATTCATTGAATGCAATACTTCATATTATGATGAAAATCCTTGCTCTCTCATAAGAGATATTATGATAAATAATGAAATTACTAATGTTTCGCACGAAGTGAAAAATGTTTGTGAACAGAACCAGGTATTGCAAGAGAAATTGGACAAAGCCGAGAAGAGGAATCAAGAAGAATCTAAGAAGTCCACCCAGACCATAATTAATTTGAAACTACAAGTCGATGAAGGTACTAGAATCAAAGAATCCATATCCAAATATTTGAAAGACCAACTTGAGAAGTCAACCACAGAAAATGAAAAGCAATCAGAAGAAATTGTTAATCTCAGAAGACTGCTAGAAGATAAAGAAAAAGATTTAATATGCAAGCTACAAGACAAAACAGTAAGATAAGTTCCTAGAAGACTAAATAAATATTGGAAGAGAAGTTAAGAAGAAAACAAGAACTTTAAATCAAAACCTTGAAGGCAGAGTTATGGAAGGTATGTCTGACAAACTTTGAATTTGAAATGTCCTCTCAAAACTTAGAAAGGAGAATCATGCACTCAAAGGTCAACTGAAACAATCCCATGAGGATGATCAGAATTCAAAAGGATGGATGGAAGATAATATCCTTGATCTAAAAAAATGGGTAGAAGAATTCAAGAAAATAGAAGAAGATATAACGAGACAACTCGAAGAGAAGATAGAAAAATGTAAAAAGAAATAATCGAATATTCTCTCTCTGAAGGAAGACCTAGACAAAATAACTGCTCACTTAAAGACAAATTTGAAGATCGAGAATAACAGTGAAGACTCTATGGAAGAGGAATAAAAGACTAACAGTTATACGCATATTCCTAAAATATTCCATGATCAGCAAGAATCAAGAGAAGTTACATCTCAAAGATATCATATGATGTCTAATGGCTACTGTTACAAGTGCAGAAACTATGGTCACAAATCCATCCATTACATAGATCATGAAAATATCGCGCCAAGAAGAAATCAAGGGTTTTACGTTCAGTGTTACAATTGCTATAGTTATGGTCATTTCACAAAACATTGCAGGATATAGGGACCGGTTAAAGTTTGGAGAATAAATCAAGTTCAATTGACTGATATGAACAACCATCATCCTACTAAAGTATGGAGAAAGAAGTTAGTATGTTGCACCACTGATCAAAACAGAAATGATGAAAATCTTGGGAAAAATCAAATATTGTTTTGAAGACTATCGACCCGTGATATGAAGAATGTGTAAAAGGTTATATGTACCTGATTATCAGTTTTGAGTATCATAGTTGGTTCCAGCAGTATTCGTGTGACAGAATACAAGTCTGCCAAAGTAGCATCAATGATAACAGAAGCACTATTTCCAAAAGAAGATCTTGTTGCATTAATGCAAACAGGAAGAAAAGTTGGAAATAAAGAGAAAGGTGATGATAGGGGGAGCATGCCCTAAGGGGAAAAATATGGTCAAACAATGTTCCCTTTGCCATTGACGCCAAAGGGGAAGAAAATTTGTGAATAAGGGGAGCATGGTATGAAAAATAGTTATGGTGTTTTCATCAATGACAAAGGGGGATATTGTTGATTAATTTGTCATTGATGCCAAAATTTTATAGTCATTGATTCCAACATGTCTTGGTGCCCCTTGAGTATCCCCTGAGGGTTAAGTAAGTTCCAGTGTCTAAGGAGACCTTTTGATCTTGACCAAGTCCAACTTTCAATCCCTTGGAGCCCTTGGGACAATGGTGAAATACCTGAACACCATGTAGAGTGTTTAAGTACCCCAAAGATGTTTTACGGTTCCCAAGTTGTTTCTTTGGTTCCCCGGTACCACAACTTATGCCCTGGTGCCCTACAAAATTGTTCTTGGTGGGTTCAAGAAGTTGTAAGAGTCCAAATCACCCTTTCAGTGGTCATTTGTGTTTTATTGAGGTCATGGTACCCTAGGAGAATGTCTATCAACCCCACATGTGATGTCATGATGGAACTTGACCCTTGTAGGTATCTTGGTGTGGTTGAGGTGGTTGAAGAAGCCCATGAATCCCCTTGCTTGATGAAGAAGCCCTTGGACCCACATTTTATGGCTTAATGGTCTTTGTCCCTTTAAAGGTGAT
This sequence comes from Pseudotsuga menziesii, assembly GCA_001517045.1. NCBI lineage: Eukaryota > Viridiplantae > Streptophyta > Pinopsida > Pinales > Pinaceae > Pseudotsuga > Pseudotsuga menziesii. Next base: position 189,796 of record LPNX010827281.1, on the reverse strand, counting down.
GATGTTTTCATTAATGACTTGATGAATACTTGGAGCCCTTCATGAAGAGCTTGATGCCCATGTAGCCCTTATTGGGGTCATGGAACCCTTGGAGATGGTAATTATGCATGAGAAGGTCTAGCACCCACATAAATGGTGGCATGATGATCCTTGAACACTATGATGATCATTGATGGTGCATTTGGAAATGATTTGGGTCTTGGAATCCATACATATGGTGGTTTGTAATCCCATTATTGTTGGATCCTTTGATATGATGTACTATTTGATCATGATGCCCTCATCACTTAACGATGGAGTCCTATGCGATGGGATTGAAGTCCATGGAAAGTATCTTGTTTAAATATTACATGATATCTTTGAAAGAGTCCTTGAAACCCTTGCATGTGGTGCCTTTGGTCTTAAACCATGGTGATGTATGGTCCTATTTGTGGTTATATCGTTATTGGGATTTAGATGGAGGTAGAGCCCACGGATTTTCCTTGATATGTTGAAGAAGACAGTGAAGAATAATTTGAAACTCTCGTAGTTGGTGGCATGGTCTTTGGCACCCTCATGTGTGGAGTCTTTGATGTCCTAGATATATTGAATAATTTAAGTGTATTAGACCAAGAATTTGCAAATAAACCCATCATAGGGATATATTCCTTGTCAATCAATTTCTGTTGATATGTGGATCATCTTCTAACTCCTTACGGTTGAAGAGATGTGAATTTTTGAAGTTGGTGTACCCCACCTTTTTGGGTCAGTCGACCAAACAAAAGAGAATTAAATTATTTGTAATTTTGAATTGCATGTCGGCTCAGTTTGAGGTACTAAATTTCCTCCTCAGTGTATATAAATAGAATATCAAACATTTCATGTGTTCATCAATCAAGTCTCACTTTGGTAATTTGCAACTCTTAGAGAAAAGTGCGAAATTTTCTGGAGGAGAAAGTTTTGGGCATCTTCACTAAAATTGGCATAACTTTCTCATACGGAATCGAAATTACAAAATTCTTGGCTTGGTAGAAAGCTTGTTACTAGGGATATGTGGTGGCATTATCTAGATCTTATTTTGTTTTTTCTATGGTTTGTTCATCTAGTGATCTTAAAAAAGGTACACAAGCATCTTGGTACAGGTTGGTTTAGTTGAGCAGGATTGGCTCATGTTGCCTTATGTGTAGTTGGTCTAACTCAAACTGGATGCGTTGTATGAGCAATTCGTTTGACTCGGGTGTACTAATTTTTTTGTGTAGTTGGTTAGACTCAGATTGATTGATTTGGATGATGTGAGAAATAAATTGTTTGGTACAACTTGATTGGATAGGTTGATTGTATAGGTTGATGAGCAGTGTGATACAGTGGACAATGATCAGTTGATGAGTTGTGATCAGATGATGAGAAATGGTTAGTAGTGGCAGTGGTTGTACAGTGTGGTATTGATGATGCGGTGTAGTACCATTGTTGATTAGCAGGTCTGCAGGATCAGTGTGGTCGTGGTTCAACAATTTATATATTCATATCAAGGTGGCAGGACGAGGCAAGGAAAGGGGGTTGTAGCCTCCTTCCAGTTATAGCTGGAGAACAAGGGATTTGTAGCTTCCTTCATGTTATAACCTGTAAATCAAGGGGTTGTATCCTCCTTTCAGTTTTAGTTGGAGAACTGTAGTCATTTTAATAAGGGGGTTGTTTCCTCCTTCCAGTTATTTGTGGAAAACTATTATAAAGGCTTCTGTGGTTTTTCCCCCAGGCCTTCGGTTTCCACGTAAAATATGGTGTTATGTGTTTCATGATATGCTTCTTATGTGATGATGATATGATTATGATAATAATATCAATGATGATATAATGATAATGTGATAATGCATAACATTGAATAATTTGTTGATTGCTAATAAAAGTGAAAAAGTAATAGAAGTTGTGCACACTTATTCACCCCCCCCCCTCTCAGTGTAAATGTTGTGTCCAACAGTATGTGTCCATATTATAGAGAGCTCAATAAGATCACCATTAAAGATAAGTTTCCCATTCCTTTCATTGGTGAATTGTTAGATGAATTACATGGAGCAATTTTCTTCAGAAAGTGGGATCTTTGTTCTGAGTATCATTGGATTAGAAAGAAGGATGAAGACATCCCAAAAACAACATTCAGAACTCATGAAGGTAATTATGAATTTTTGGTCATATTTTCTCTCATGAAGGTGTCAAGGTATACCCCAACAAAATTAAATCCATGATAGAATGGCTAATTCCCAAAACCCTAAAGAATATTCTAGGATTCTTAGTTCTGACAAGGTACTACCGCAAGTTTGTTCAAATGTATGGAAGAATAGAACCACCTATAACAACATTGTTAAAGAAATATGCATTTTCATGGACTCTATAGGAAACTCAATATTTTGAACAACTTAAAGAGGAAATGTGAAAAACTCTTGTTTTATCGACACCACACTTCAAAAAAACCTTTATTGTGGAACGTGATGCTTCAGGAAATGGCATTGGTGCTGTTCTAATGCAAGAAGGACACCTGCTTGCCTTTGAAAGTCATCCAATCAAGGGAAAGAACTTACAAAATCCCATTTATGAGAAGGAAATGTTAGTAATACTACATGCTCTTAATAAATGGTGTCCTTACCTAATAGGTAGGCACTTCAAGGTCAAAATAGATCATGATAGTCTTAAATAATTCTTGGAACAAATACTATCCTTGGAAGAGAAAAAAAATGGGTAACCAAGATGTTGGATATGAATTTGAAATCGTCTATCGAAAGGGAAACAAAATTCGGTGGTAGATGTGCTTTTCAAAAAAGATGAAGATGTTGGTGCATTACTTTGTGCAATTTCCATTCTACAACATGAATGGGTAGTAGCAACAATGGAAGAATGGAGAAATGACCTATCTATGTGCAATCTCATTCAAAAGCTATAGAAAAACACTAGTGTATCAGATACTTTTATGTGGAAAAATGAGTCACTATGGTATAAGGATCGCTTATATTTATGCAAAGACTCCCAATTGAAAAAAAAGAGTCCCTCTCGGAATGACACACCTCTCCTATACTATGGGAACTCTGGATCTCTGGAAACTCACCACATGTTCAAGAAGGATTTTTTTGGGAAGGTATTAAATATGATGTTCAAAGGTTCATGGTTGAATGCTTGGTTTTCCAACATAATAAGGTTGAAACAGTTAAGACCCTGGGACTGATACAACCATTAGACATACCTTTCAATCATTGGGAGGAAGTCTCAATGAATTTTATCATAGGTCTACCCAAGTAAGAAGGAAAGAATGTTATTATGGTGATTTTTCATAAACTCACAAATTATGCTCATTTTTGTACACTCTCTCACCCTTTTAATGCAAGTCACAATAGATGTGTCCTTTATGGAAACATTTTAGAAGTTACATGGAAATCCAAAGATTATTGTAAGTGATAGAGATCCATATTTCTCTCAAAAATTTTGGATTGGATTATTTTCTTATTTGGGTGCCAAATTGGCTCACAGTTCAACTTATCACCCTCAATCTGATGGGAAAAATAAGATAGTGAAGAAATGTTTGGAAGGATATCTTCATTGCTTTGCATTTGATAAACAAACACAGTGGGTGAAATAGTTATCTTTGGAAAATGGTGGTACAATAATTCCTTCCATACATCATCAAAATGTCTCCATTTATGGCACTTTATTGGTACCATCCTCCATCTATCACATCTCCTTTAAAAGGAAAAAATAAAGTTCTAGTCGTGGAAGATCACATGGAGCACTAGAAAGAATCTCTCTAGATACTTAAGGACAACCTGGATATTTCATAAAATGGGATGAAACAACAAGCTGATCAACATCATAGTGAAAGGATTTTCGAATAAGGGTATTAGGTATGTTTTAGGCTAAAACCTTATAAGCATATGTCCCTCAAGCAACTAAATAAGGACAATAAATTAACACCCAAGTATTATGGTCCTTATAAAGTGTTGTAGAAGATTGGTAGTATGGCTTACAAATTGGAGCTCTCTTCATCTTCAAGAGTGCATCCAGTTTTCCAAGTTTCTTGTTTAAAGAAGGTAATAGGAGACAAGATACTAATTCAAACAATCTTTCTAGAGCTTGATGAAGAAGGAAAATTCATATTGGAACCTAAACAAATCATTGAAACAAAGACCAAAGAACTACAAAATTAGGCTGACAGCACTTGACTGAAGGGGAGGGGCATGTTAAGGCCTAAATGTGGGTACATTTCCTCCTATGTTGTGTTGCATTACATTATTTTTGATGCCATATTTGGTACATTAGTTGTAATTTCCATTAGTATGGTTATATAAGTTATGTCTCCTCGGTCAATAAGTTGTAATTGTACATCTTAATCACCTATTGTTAAATTTTCATATGCTTAGCTAAGACATCAGTATTTCATTTCATTTTAATAACAAAAGCATATAAACATGATCACTGAAAGATATACAAGCACAACCATACAAAAGGAACACAAAGATTTATCCTAGGAAAACCCTAAAGGGAAAAACCCAGCAAAAGCTTCCTCAATATAGATGCCCCAAAAGATAAAAGATAAAACCAACAAGGAGATCAAAGCCTGATCCTCATCCTTCTCCAGCTACTTCTCTCTCTCCACTAATATGCTACACAAGTGAGAGTGTATGCTCCAAATGAGGAGCGCTACACCTCTATTTATATTTATCCATTCACTTTAATTAACCCATCCAACATGTAGGCTCGATTTACACATGTAGGCTCAAGTAACCACACTGGGGTGCTAATGAACCACCTTTACAATTAGAGGGGACTACCTCATGACTCTTATTAGTTATTTTGATTACAAGCATCGGGATACAAAGTAATACAAGTGGTTCTCCTGGTAGGACCATCGGGGACCACAAAAAGATACATATAGAATATTCTTCGAAGTTACAATATTTCAACACTCCCCCTTAATGAGAAGGGTAATCTACAACAACATCAACAACAACAATAATAGGAGAGAGAGAGAGCATAATCAACATCATCATGGTAACACATCTATAAATCATTGGAAGCTTTTCAACATCATGTAGTCTTCATCTTAAATCTTCAGTCTTCAGCAACATCAACACTTTGACCACTTCGATCAGCAACAACTTTGACCACTTCGATCATCAACATCTTCAGCACTTTGAATTTTTGATCAACAACATCATCTTCAGCATTTTGACCTTTCTATCAGAAACATCATCTTCAACACTTTGACCTTTTGATTAGCAACATCATCTTCAGCACTTTGACCTTTCGGCCAACAACATCATCATCATACTCTGATCTTTCAAATAGAAACATCATCATCATACTCTGATCTTTCAAACAACAACATCATCATCATACTCTGATCTTTTGAACAACAACATCATCATCATCATACTCTGATCTTTCGATCGGTACATCATCATCATCATACTCTAATATTTCGATCAGTACATCATCATCAGCAACAACCTACAATCCACAACACGAAGACGAGAGTCTTTAGATCACTTTTGGACCTAAGTCCAGGGATGATACAATCCTACCACATTCTTGACAACTAAAGTCACTGGATTGATTATGGGATAATCAGTCCCTATCACTTTAGGACTAGGTCCAAGGATGATGCAATCCTACTGCATTCTCGACAACCGAAGTCACCGAATTGATTACAGGATAATCAGTCCCTATCACTTTAGGACTAGGTCTAAGGATGATGCAATCCTACCACATTCTTGGGGACCGAAGCCTCCGGATACCTTTCTGAACCGAATTTTAAGGATGATGCAATCCTGCCACATTCTCAGGGATTGAAGGCTACAGATACCTTTCTGAACAGAAGTTCAAGGATGAGGCAATCCTGCCACATTCTCGGGGACCGAAGCCTCCGGATACCTTTCTGAACCAAAGTTCAAGGATGATGAAATCCTGCCACATTATCGGGGACCGAAGCATCTGGATACCTTTTTGTATCGAAGTTCAAGGATGATGCAATCCTACCACATTCTTGGGGACCGAAGCCTCTGGATACCTTTCAGAACTGAAGTTCAAGGATGATGCAATCCCACTACATTCTTGAGGACCGAAGTCACCGGATCTCTTTAGGGAAAGTGCCCAGGGATGACACAATCCCACTTCATTATCGAGGACCGAGGTCACCGGATCACTTTAGGGCAAGTTCCCAGAGATGATACAATCCCACTGCAACATCAATACTCCCCCTTTCGAGGAAGGTCTTTCCGAACAACACCGATATTGTCTTGAAAGTGTTCGAACTTTACTCAAGACAGAGACTTCGTCAGCACATCATCATCTAAACCCTCATCATCTACATCTTCAGTATGTGAATACTGAACTATCACCATATGTATCTCTAGTATGTGAATACTGAAAGCATCATCATCTATATCTTCAGTATAGAAATACTGAAAGCATCATCATCTCTATATATTCAGTATAGAAATACAAAATCACCATCATCTGCATCTATAGTATGTAAATACTGAAACATCATCTATATCTTCAGTATGGGAATACTGAAACATCATCATCTGCACTTATCTCATATGTAGAAATACCGGATTTCTATGTGTTACGACGGAACACAGGGTTCTATGTCATCACAACTCTGGTTATCACATAGAATCATTGTAGTATCCATCTTCAGGTCAAAGAGACCTGATATCAGCTTCCGAAGCCATATGAATTCACAACTTAGCAGAGAAATCTGCTATGTATTCTACTTCAGTCGTGCTAAGAGAAACACTGGATTGTTTCCTGCTCAACCATGAACTCATAGCAGACCCCAAACAAAAGCATCTAACGGATGTGATTTTCCTGTCTGAGATACTTCCAGCCCAATCTGCATCTGGGTAGCCATACAATCTATACTCATGGCTACCATAATAGTATAGACCAAATTCTATAGTTCCTTTCAGATATCTTATCACTTGTTTTGCAGCTATTAAGTGAACCCGTCTTGGTTGAACAAGATATTGACTCAAGGTGTTCACAGCAAAACAAATGTCTGGTCTAGTATTTGTTAGGTACATCAATT
>LPNX010827281.1:143821-182706 GCA_001517045.1 Pseudotsuga menziesii | reverse complement strand
CTCTGATGAGTCATCAGCTAACAGCTTCAGGTTGGAGTCCATGGGTGTGGCCATGGCTTTGCATTCCAACATATTGAATCTCTTAAAATATCTACTGCATAACTTCCCTGGTTGAGAAAGATTCCTTTTGAACTTTTCCATACTTCCAGATGTAGGAAATAATGCATTAACCCAAGGTCTTTCATCTCAAATTCTTCTGCTAGTTTCTTTTTGCTTTCCATAATCTGTTTCTCATTCCCTATCAAGAATAAGTCATCCACATATAATAACAATATGACAGGTTCATCTTCTACAACCTTGAGGTAAAGGTTAGGATCATCTTTTACTCTTGGTAAAGCCCATGTTCGACAGGAAACTATCTATTCTTCCATACCAAGCTCTGGGAGCTTGCTTCAGGCCATAGAGGGCCTTCTTCATCTTGCATATGTGAGTCCATCTGTCTTCAACTTCAAATCCTTGTGACTATTCGATTAAAAACTCTTCCTCGATCATACCATTGAGGAAGACTTGTCTTTACTTCATCATGTACCTTGCTTCCTGGAGTAAGTGTCTCTTCAGAATTAATTCCCTCTTTCTTATAGAAACCTCTAGCCACAAGTCTTTCCTTACTTCTATCAGCAACATATTTTATCTTGCAAATCCATTTTTAAGATACCACATTCTTGCTTTCTGGTTTGAGTACTATATCCCAAACATCATTCTAGTAATCTTTCATCATAACATCTTCCATGAGTTCGTCTTGTCAGGTCATCAACATATCCTAGTTTTTTTCATTCAACCTTGAAGGTTGGAACCCACTTTACTCTTGGTAAAGTCTCAATCCATCATGTCATATCATGTCGAACTCAGATATCTTCTGTAGTCACTCCCCCTGAAGTGGAGTATCATCTTCCTTCTTCATTTTGTACAGGTGATTCTATGCTTGATATATACTTCTAGTAGGTCTATTCAATAGAGTATGTCATGTCATAGTCTATTCTTTCTGAGTCAAATCATGAACCTTGCTTTGTACACTTGTTCTTGTAGATCCATATGGAAGATACTACGTACTTCCCTTTATGTCTTGAAACCATATCGTATACATCATTCCCCATGATCAACTGTTATTCTTTGATCATAGCTTCTTTCATAGCATTCTTTTCTTAATCTTGAGTTATCTCTCATACCCATGGTGGTCTTCATCCTTCGAGGTGGATCTACCGCTCTCTGAAGCTCTTTCTTTCGTCATGGTGTCTCTGAACCTGGGAGCTTCAGATTCATGTTTATTGGAGTGAATCTTGAATTGTCATCACTTGTTATTCAGAACAAGTCTCATCCTTCTTTTCTTGTAGGAGGTTGTACAGGACCTTTCCTACAATTAAAATGCACCAGTTGCATGGTTAGAACTATTTCATAAAACATATGCATAACGACAAATTCTTATGCATCATGCAACTGTTTAGCCAATACAACATTCATCCATATCTCACAAAAAATTTGTAATGCCTTCCATATCTACCATGACATCATTGAGATTGTGCACTAATCCAATATTTCAACAAAGAGGTTTCATTCTATATAAGTAGCAATGGAGAGTTGTATAGCACCATGAGCTACTTACCCATCACATGCATATTAGTAGTATACAGTCATTAATGCAAACAATTTATCATGCATAACACATCAACTAGATATAATCAAATGCATAACAAAACAATATCATGCAATGACAATTGAATACTTATCTTTTATTCGTTTTGTGGGTATACTCCTTCTTGATCCTTCTACTTCATCATATTCTTCATTCATGACATCATCATTTCTTATCCAAATGATAAGATGGATAAGAGGTTCTTCAAGAATTGAGTTCTTCACATTCCTCGTCGCTTGAGGGTTCTTCTTTGAATGGTGAGAGCTTGATCTTCAATTGATCCCATATTCTTCTTCTCTTCTTATGAGTCGAATGAAATTAATCACTTCCTTCTGGCACACATTCCTCACATGAATGAATCCCATGATCCTGGGAGGCTATTCAAGGTGGCTATCACCACTTCTACATTCTTCACTTCTTATTTTACCTGTTTCTTAAGGTCATCTTCTGATGTATGTTCTTTCCTTCAAATAGCTTGGTCAAGGAATGAAGCACCCCTTTCAGTGTATTTAGGGAAGACACTTGTGGTACAAGTTGATCTATGATTTAATCAACAATGATCTTCTTGGCCTTGACCAAGTTCTTCTAGTGTAAGGCTTTGAGGCTCATCTCCCTCTAGAACTGGAACCTCTCTACTCATGTAGGTGTCCAATTCATTTTCTTCAGAGAGATCAAATACATCCATGCTTGGAAATTTTCAACTTCACCAAGCTTATCATCAATTTAATGTGATAGATCACTTTGAAATGAGAACCTCAAATGCAAATAGCAAAATATTAGATCTTACCGATTTGAGGTGTCTGTCCTACTTCCGGAGCTGGCTGATTTAAGGTTTGTCAGAGAAACCCTAATTTTAAAAACTTGGAATATTTCAGATCTGATTGGATATAAATATATATCTCTTCAAATGGAGCTGTGCAATGTACTCCTTTTCTGAGAACAGTGGAGGGAACCTCCTGGACCAGGAAGCCCTTGTTTTCCAATTTCTTCTGCAGAAATGTTTGTCACTGTTTCTGTGCTATCTCTGAAATTACTACTCCTCTGTGTCTGAAATTTTGCACTGCGTTAACCTCACATTTCTCTGATCCAACACCATAGGTTTCATCATAATTACTTTCACCAATTGGGATATATGATCCTTTTCCCAAGGTGACCTGTTACAGTACTGTTCAAAACAACAAAGTTGTACGGCCTGCCACGTGTCACTATTTCATCCTATGGTTCTGAAATTAGGACCATATAAATTAAATTCTGTTCTATTTCTGGAACATCTTTGGGAATTCCATTTCGACCTCTTTATCCCAATCTATAGAAATTCTCTCCAAGTGTCCTATTTAGGGATGAATTCTGGAAGAGGATGGAACCCTAACTTGGAGGGATCATAGATCCTAGAATATAGAGAATATGAGGTTGAATTTTGGACATAGTATACATCAGGATTTTATCTTCAGTCTCTGAAATTTTCAGCTCTTGAACCTTCTCCAATATCGGGATATAGCGAATGTAGAAAAACTTAGCAGTTTTAGTATTTAGGGTTTTTCTAGCTCGGGGTCAAACTAGGGTTTGACTTTCCCAGAGTTTCACCCAATCAAAAATCTTGATCCAGGTCTCTAAACTTAGATTTTGATGAGGAGATAAATCCTATGCCGGGCTCACTCAAAAATTCTTCTTCTGCAAGAAGCCCTAATTTCCCGCACCGAAAACTGAAAATGCTTGGAATCGAATTCCGCTTCGACAGAAAGATGCGCCCTTCAATGGAGAATCAACCTAGCCTTATTTTGTTGATCGATTGTGGAGAGAGAATAAAAAGGTAAGAATCCCTAGCTTCTGTAGCTGCACAATTTATTCTTTTAGGGTGGCTCTGATCCCATGTTAAATTTTCATATGCTTAGCTAAGACATCAGTATTTCATTTCATTTTAATAGCAAAAGCATATAAACAGGATCACTGAAAGATAGACAAGCACAACCATACAAAAGGAACACAAAGATTTATCCTGGGAAAACCCTAAAGGGAAAAACCTAACAAAATCTTCCTCAATATAGATGCCCCAAAAGATTTCTAAGTCACTATCGAAGCTTAACTATCTAGCTCCAATTGTCTAAATCAGTTCCTCTATCAGTTAGAATCAGTTAAATAGTCTAATTGAATGTGGAAGGTGAGGAAATGTGCCTTCCCACATGAATCCATGCAAGGAATGGTTCTAATTTAATGTAACTGAATGTAGTTGACTCATAACTAGTCACCAACCGAACTCAATTGAAGGAGGTTGGTGTCGGCACTCCCAGTGGCTCCTAAATTGTAGGGATTGGTCTAGGAGGCGCCTAAAACTAATGCATGCAAGTGCAGTCAGTGGTATTTAGCCTCAATGATTTTTCCCCACACTTTATTAACTCATACATGTGGTCCAATTAGGCCATGTGGACCCAATGGAACTAGTGACTCAATAATGACTAAAAGACTCCTATTTTAGGCATAATTGACCAAATTGGACATGTGAGGATTATAATCCTAACACCCCCCCTGAATGCTAACTTGAAAAAAATTTGGGACCTGTTAACTAAGACCATAGGTCACCCAAAGATAAAATGCAAAAGTAACTGCTTAATACAAACAAGGAAACGGGGAAAAAACCACATGGGAAACCCACCCCCCCCCCTCAAATTAAGAAGGTAGAATCAAGATCAATATTGTTCTTATGTGCACACGTATCCTGGGTCCTGGCATGTGAAATTATCCATCCAAACTAAATGATTATGTCTGAAGGAATATTCCTCTTTGGAAGAAGAATAATGTGCTCAACTGAATTAGGAACATAGACAGCTGCTGGATGAAAACTCGACCCATGTAGAGAAACTAAAATCAACTGATAAGAGAGAAAAATTACTTGACCATTCGAAACATGTGAGGAACACTCAAGAAAATGATATGTTACAGCCTTGAACAGAAAAACATGACTGGTAAAATCATCCCCAAGTGTTAGGAGCAAGTGTCCAGGAGGATGCATAATGTCTTCCTCTTTACTAGTTTTGTGGGGAGATGAGCATGTGACCAAAGGTAGAGAAGGATTGGGACTGTGGAGAGAGAATTCTTGAGATCCATAATCTGATATAGATTCAGAAATAACTAATGATTCAAAAAATAAAATATCAGCAACCTCATAAGAGGAAACTAATATCAAATCCCCAGCAACAAAATTGAAGAAGACTTGTGGTACTTGATTTTTCACACCAAAATTGGTGAGAGCAGCTACAAGCATGACTGAAATCTCTTGGAAATTAAAATTTGAACCAAATAATATCAGATCAGATCCAAATAGGTTCATATCATATCCAAGAGTGAGGAATGATATCAAATCCCCAGAAACAATTTTGAAAGAGACTTGCGGTACTTAAGTTTTCACACCAAAATTGGTGAGAGAAGCTATAGACATGACTGAAATCTCTTGAAACTTAAAAACTTAACAAAATAATATCAGATTAGATCCAAATAATATCATATAATATCCAAATAATTTCATATCAGATCCAATAGTTTGCTCCACCAAGATGGTAGATGCACAATTTTCTCCTTCTTCAAAATTCTGAATTTCGGTGCATTCAATCCTGTAGGAATTTGCTAGAAGCTCAGGATCAATGAGAATGAATGGATCACTCCTAAAATATGATATTATTTCCAAAATATCCAAATAATTACTTATCTACACATCAAAAACAACATTAGATGGAGAAAAATCAAATTCCTCTTCATTCTCTGAAGCAGTCACTGGCAAATTTTGTACATAATTTAAAGGAGGAACACTGGAGAGTGTTTGCATAGAATTGAAGGAGCGTTTTTCTTAAATATCATAGATTCAAATGTCTTATTCTGTATCAGCCATATGAGAATATGAGAAATCAGAGATCTCATAAAATTCCGGAGCAATAGGAGAAAGTCATTGCAAGGAGACTTTCTTCCATTCGAATTGACTGTGTAGAAGACTCGGCTTCTTCTTCATCTTAAAAAACTTCATCAGAGAGAGTAGAGGCCGAGAATTTTGAGTAAATAACTCTTGTGGTGATGGGTGTGATCTCCAAATTTCTATTATGATCCTCATTATTCTTTCCAAATGTTATGTCCAATTTTTTTCTAGAGATCCTTTGGGTATTCAGTAGGTTTAACAAGGTAGCGCAAGCTAGGAGAAAGGGCCAGACATATTTCTCCAAAATATCTATCACCATCATTTAGCCAGTCATTCTCATTCTCATAATAATATTTCCCAATCCCAATAGACACCTCATAGATATCTTGTCTCTTCAGAGATGCAATCATCTTCAACTTCCATTCTGAATAGCTTGTGAATGGGGTGAGAAGAGGAACTGATGAATCCATTAAAAGTTGTACCTCCAATTACACAAAAAACAAAGTAAGGATGACATCGTGCACTTTTGGAATTTTATTCATACCCAGCTTATTCAATCAAGCTAGCTTGATCAACAAATCCTTTTCTTAGGATTTATGTGGTAAATTCTCCACTTCTAGTGCAGTGCTGGAGGGAGCAATTTTGCTCAAATTTTTTTATCCAATAGGAAATATGTAGAAGGAGAAGTGTCTTGTCCTGATGAAGCTCTGATACCATATTAAAATTGAGCTCACAGGAATCAATGAACCATGGAAAAACTCACAAGAATATTACACAAGCAATTTTACTCAAAATATGACATGAAACAGTGCAATAATGATTTGCAGCTGTTTATGCTTTCATTAATCAAAAGTAAAAATGAATAAAATCTGGATGATTGTTACAATGTAATACATTGGTATTAATAACCATACAATTTGAATACATGAGAGGAAATTCGAATTGTTTAACTCAGACTAACTGAATGGATAACATGATGTGTCTAAGTCACTATCGGAGCTTAACTATCTCGCTCCAGTTGTCTAAATCAATGTCTCAATCAATTAGAATCAGTTAACTAGTCTAACTGAATGTGGTAGGTGAGGAAATGCACCTTACCACGTGCATAAATGCAAGGACTATTGTTAATTGAATGTAACTGACTCATAACTAGTCACCAACTGAACTCAACTGAAGGAGGTTGGTGTCAGCACTCATAGTGGCTCCTAAATTGTATGGATTGGTTTAGGAGGTGCCTAAACTAATGCATGCAAGTGTAGCCAGAGGAAGTTAGCCTCAATTAGTGCTCCCCACACTCTAATAACTGGTACATGTGGTCCAATTAGTCCATGTGGACCCAATGGAGCTAGTGACTCAATAATAACTAAAAGACTCTTGTTTTAGGCATAATTGACCAAATTAGACATGTGAGGATTATAATCCTAATATGATATTCATCTCTATTCTTCATTATTAAGGTGTGGATTACTCTCTTCTAGTCTATTTCTATTCTTTTTAATTTTTTTTGAGGGGGGAGGGGGGAATTTGGGGGGGGGTGTAGTGACTTGTGATGTACTTCTAATGGTGAGGCAGGGGCATAAGAGCAACCAAGGACTAGAAAAATTATAGAAAATACAAAAATATGTACAGGCAATAGAGTTGGGTCTATTTGCTGGCATTTTTGAATTTTTGAGATAAGACGGAATTCAATAAAAGGATATTAGAATCCTTATTTGATTGTAATAGTCTAAATTAAGTTTAGCCGAGATATTTAGGGAGAATATCTTGTAAATGGAGATCTGAGCCTTGTATATTGGATCTGATTCCACTTTTTTAAATAAACTATGTTATAGAGATCGAAGGATAAAGGGGTCGAGAGTGTAGATTGAAGGAGATTTAGAAAGTAAATTTTAGAGAGGAATGGAGGAATCCTTTGTAATTTCTGTATATAGCTTGAATGCATAGAATTCCAATTTATTCATGGCTCTAAAGAATTTCATGATGGCGTGAATTTTTTCATTAGATTACCAATTATCTTCTGAGAGTTGATTCTGTATAAATCAATTTAGGATTGAATTAGGTTTCTAGAAACTCACTAATTCTTTGATTTATTTAAGAGAATCTATTGCCCCTTCATCAATTCAATCGAGTTGATCAAACGGAGTGATTAACATCAATGAGTATCAAATAGTCAGATCCAGAACTTGTTATTCGCAATTTGTGGATTGAAGCTGGAAGCATTGGATGCAACAAAGGCAAGGTATATCACGATTTACAGTGATAGCTGTGCAAGCGAATGTGAAGATGAAATCACAGATCCGTGGTTTGGAAAATCGTATGCCAAGTATTGAAAATCAGAGAACTGAGTAGAATGAGACCTTTGACCTGACATGACAGGTAACCAAAAATCATTTGCACAAAACGTAGCAACAGGAAGAGTCATGATTTTCTGTGACAGGTAAGAACTTCTAGTTTTCTATATTTCTGAAATATAGGTTTTCAAATCTACAATTGATTGAATGTATGTCAATTAAGACTGAGTTTGATCTGAATCTTGAGCTTGAATAAATAATAATAAAAATTGAGGGCCTAAATTTAACCGTAGATAACCTTCAATCTAGATCTGCTCCTATACCCACATCATTTGTGGTATCAGAGCGAGAAATTGTCAATAATCAAAATCTCCGAACCAGGGGAAAGAGATATAACATGGATTTTAGAATGCATGGAGGTTGTGGTGGCCAGAGAGGAAGGCCCATATCCAATGCCCAAATATTAGAAGTCATGGAGAGAGTAACAGCAAGGCTAGAAGCCATAGAGTTGAGAACTCAAGGAAACAATCCAGAAGGAGATGTTAGTGAACCTGAGATTGAATCTCCAGATGAGGAAGAAGCTGTTGTATTGAATCATGAGATGAGGTTCTTGAAAAATGTGTTTGGATCTTCTTCAAAACCCAAGACTGAAGTTCCTGTTTATAAAGGGAATCTTAATCCAAAAGAATTAATCGACTAGATTAATGAGATGGAAAAGTTTATTGACTATGAAGAAATGGCAGAAGAGAGAAAGATCAAATTTGTTGTCACAAATTTGAAGGGACATGCAACACTTTGGTGGCATGGAGTGCAAACAGAAAGGAGAAGGTTGGGTAAACAACCAATTAGAAATTGGACCAGATTGGTAGTGAAATTGAGAGAGAAATTTCTACCAAGTGACTATCAACTTTCATTATACAGACAAATGTAGAATCTCAGACAAAGATTATTGACAGTCAGAGAGTACACAAAGGAGTTTTATAAAGTCAGCATTAGGGCTGCATAGATTCAAGAACCCAAGAGAAGGTGGATAGATATATAAATGGTCTCAGGATAGAGATTCAGGATGAATTGAGTATGATGTCTCCAAAGACAGCTGAGGAAGCTTATCAGATGGCACTAAAGGCTGAAGTAAAACTTCTAAGGAAGAAATCTGTTAAACGTAGGGGAACTTTCAAAGGAAAGGAAGGTCAAGGTGGTAGAGGGGGATCTACTACACCTAAAAATGGAGCTAATAGCAGCTCTAAAGAGCAAGCACCTACATATGGTGATTCTAGAGGCAGAGGAAGTTGTTCTAGAGGATAAGGAGGCCGAGGCAGAGGAAGAGAAATCCGATGTTTCAAATTTAACAAAGTAGGACATAAATCCTATGACTGTCCAGAAAATGGTGGTACCAATCATAGGAATGTTGTTATTGCTCCAACTGAAGAAGAAGAACATCAGATTCCAGAAGCAGAAAATGTACCAGAGTTAAGAGAATTACTATTGATGAACAAAGTGTTACTGAAACCAGAGAAGGAAGCTATTGAGCCAACTCAGAGAAAAAAATTGTTCAAAACAATATGTAAAGTTCAAGGGAAAGGTTGTCACTTGATCATAGATAGTGGTAGCACAGATAATCTGGTATCCACTGAGGTAGTGGAGAAATTGAAGATGAAAATGATAAGACATCCTACACCTTATAAAGTGTCTGGGCTTCAAAAGGGACACCAATTCGTAGTTAGTGAACAATGTGAGTTGGAGATGCAGCTGGGAAAATACACAAATAAATTTGTCTGTGATGTGATGCCTATGGATGTGTGTCATACATTGTTACGTAGGCCTTAGCAATATGACATAGGAGCCATACATGATGGTAAGAGAAACACATACAGGTTTCACAAAGATGGGATTAATCATACATTGGTTCCAATGAAAGATGAAGGAGCCTCAACAAGTCATGGTCCAAAGGCATTATTGTTGAGTGGAAAAGAGTATCTGCAGCAAATTGAGGAAGGCACATTGAACTTTGTATTAATTTGCAAACCAAAGGTAATTATTACAAACACGATGATTTCTGACTTTCCTTTAGAAATTCAAGACATGATGACTGATTATAGAGATATCATTGTAGATACTTTGCCTGATGACTTACCTCCAGTGAGAAGCATTAGCCATCATATAGACTTGATTAGAAGCATTAGCCATCATATGGACTTGATTCTAGGAGAAAGTTTACCAAACAAGGTAGCTTATAGGATGACTCCTACAGAAAATGAAGAGATCAGAAAGTAGGTGCAAGGATTGGTAGACAAGGGTTTGGTTAGAGAAAGTTTAAGTCCTTCTACAATACCAACAGTCTTGAGTCCAAAGAAGGATGGCGAGTGGAGAATGTGCACAGACTCAAGAGCTATAAACAAGATAACAATCAGGTACAGATTTCCTTTTCCCAGAATTGAAGATTTGATGGATTGTTTAAGTAGAGCCAAGTATTTCACTAAGTTAGATTTGAAAAGTGTCTACCATCAAATAAGGATTAGGGAAGGAGATGAATGGAAGGCTTCTTTCAAGACTAATGATGGACTGTATGAATGGTTGGTAATGCCTTTTGGCTTATCAAATTCTCCTAGTACTTTTATGAGACTAATGAATGAAGTACTGAAATAATTTATAGGGAAATTTGTAATAGTATATCTGGATGATATATTAATTTACAGTCAGTCCAAAGAAGAACACTTAAGGAATTTGAAATATGTCTTACATAAATTACATCAGGAGAAATTGCTAGTGAATATGAAGAAGTGTAATTTCATGAAGAAAGAGTTATTATACTTAGGATTTGTTGTCTCTGATGAGGGATTAGAAATGGATCCAGAGAAGGTTAAAGCAATCACCGAATGGTCTACACCAAGGAATGTGTTCGAGGTAAGAAGTTTTCATGGACTCGCTAGTTTTTATAGGAATTTTATAATGAACAGTTCGTTGGAGGAGCTCATGGACATGAGCCCATGAATATTTTGGCCTTGGGAGTCTAATGCAAGGAGATAAGACCAACCAAGGACTAGAAAATTTATAGAAAATACAAAAATATCTACAAGCAATAGAGTTGGGTCTATTTGCTAGCATTTTCAAATTTCTGAGATAAGACAGAATTCAATAAAAGGATATTAGAATCCTTATTTGATTGTAATAGTCTAAATTAAGTTTAGTCAAGATATTTAGGGAGAATATCTTGTAAATGGAAATTTGAGCCTTGTATAGTGGATCTAATTCCACTTTATTAAATAAACTATGTTATAGAGATCGAAGAATAGAGGGGTCGAGAGTGTAGATTAAGGGAGATTTAGAAAGTAAATTTTAGAGAGGAATGGAGGAATCCTTTGTAATTTCTGTATAGAGATTGAATGCATAGAATTCCAATTTATTCATGGCTCTAAATAAATTCATGACGGTGTGAATGTTGTGATTATATTTCCAATTATATTCTGAGAGTTGATTCTGTATAAATCAATTTAGGATAGAATTAGGTTTCCAGAAACTCACTAATTCTTTGATTTAGTTAAGAGAATCTGCTTCCCCTTCATCAATTCAATCGATGAACAACATCGATGAGTATCACTAGTCAGTGATCAACATCGATGAGTATCAAATAGTCAGATCCAGAACTTGTTATTCGCTATCTGTGGATTGAAGCTGGAAGCATTGGACCCAACAAAGGCAGGGTATATCACGATTTACAGTGATAGCTACGTAGGTGAATGTGAAGACAAAATCACAGATCCCTGGTTTGGGAAATAATATGCCAAGTATTGAAAATCAGAGAACTGATCAGAATGAGGCCTTTGACCTGGAATGATAGGTAACCATAAATCATTTGCACAAAACGCAGCAACATGCAGAGTCACGATTTTCTGTGACATGTAAGAACTTCTAGTTTTCTGTATTTCTGAAATACAGGTTTTCAAATATACAATTGATTGAATGTATGTCAATTAAGATTGAGTTCGATCTGAATCTTGACCTTGAAGAAATAATAAAAATAATTGAGGGCCTGAATTTAACCGTAGATAACCTTCAGTCTACATCTGCACCTATACCCACATCAAATGGTTTTGATGCCCTCATCTTTGATTGTTCTCAATTCTTCTAATTGTTGCTACTTTGGGATGGGTTCTTCAAAGGTCCATAGGGGTGAAAATTGACACCTTTCAAACACTTTCTCCCTAGTTGTATATATACTTTGACATTTGTTCAATGAAGTAGTAACATTATTTTGTAGCATTAATCTTTCCTTTTGATAGTTGTACAAGGTGGTGTGGTCAAACTAAATTTATTCCAAAGTTCTTTTCAAGAAAATTGGGTGGAATTTCAATGTTCTTTCACTACTAGGATACTATACCTTTCATATTTCCCTTGATTTCCTTAATGTTGAGATTGTGCTCTCCAGCTTTTTTTATCACAATTTTGAGCCTACCTACAACTCTCTAAACTTCATAGAGTTGTTTAGTTACCAATTCCTATGCATGAAAGTAATCATTCTATAAGGTGATAACAAAGTCATGGAATCTGGTCAAGGTCCATTTTTCCTCCCTTGACGCCTCTCCTTCAGCTGTTAGTGAATCCTTTTTGTCTTGTAGGTTCTCTATCTAGGTTTTTATGGTCATGTTTTTAGCTTCTAGACCTTTGAACCATGCAACTAAGGCTTCCTTATCTATTTGCAAATATTGTGCTAATATCTCCAAAGTCCTCTTTTCTGTTGAAATATTATAACTTCAAAGGATATTCTAAATGTATTTTACTGATGTACCCCAAGGGAGATGTTATATTCCTATGTCAAGATGTTATTATTGTAATTGGTAATCATAGAGTCATGAGTTAAATCCTCCATTATACGTAGGGTCAATAGCACCGTAAC
Source organism: Pseudotsuga menziesii (assembly GCA_001517045.1). NCBI lineage: Eukaryota > Viridiplantae > Streptophyta > Pinopsida > Pinales > Pinaceae > Pseudotsuga > Pseudotsuga menziesii. The sequence continues at coordinate 169,990 of LPNX010827281.1, read as the reverse complement.
GAATATAATAAAATATTGTTTTGTGACTTCCTAGGTGAAGTCAGCCAAGACTGTTTAGTGGGGCTGACTTGATTAGGGTAAAATCCAGTTGACAAAAAGAGTATAAATACATGAGTTGTTCTTCTCATTTGAATAGAGACTCACTCATGTGTGTAGCGCATAAGAAAGAGAGAGAAACATAATTGCAAGGAGGAGAATAAATTTCTTCGGGTTTTATCTTATACATCTTATACAAAGGAAGTTTTGTTGGGTTTTCTTCCCCTTGAGGGTTTCCCAGGATAAATAGTGTGTCTATCTTGTGATTTTGTTTCTTTCAGTGATTCTGCATATGCTATTGTTGTGAATTAGGATTAAACACTAATGATATCTAGCTAAGCATATGAAATATTAACATGGCATCAGAGCTAGACTTAATATAACAACTTTCACAAAGTGAAACTCTCTCTCCTCTCCCTCCTGAACAAATTAGGTTTTCTGCAAAGTTTGGAATTTTGAAGATCTACTTGCATAGAAATTTGCAACTCAATAGAGCGCATATATTGAGCCCTATATAGAGTTTTTTTGGGTGGATGAATCTTTGGGAAAGACAAACCCTAGTTTGGCCATGAACCAGAAAACTACAGGAAACCAGAACGAGAAATTTTGCAGAAACTACAACCTGGCAAGTGAGTTTTGAAGGGTGACTATTTGAAATCTCCATAAACCAAGTGGACCAACCAAATCGCCTTAATCAAGCGCATCTCCTGGTAAGGTCATATTTTTATTTTGAAAAATTTGAATTTATAGTGACCTCCTAGATAGGATGGCCCCAAGCACTAAGCTTGAGGATAAACTAGAAGGCATAGAAATATTCCTAGCATGGAAGTATAGGATTGGTCTCATTCTTAGAGAGAATGGTCTTGAGAATTACATTAAGGATGAGGTTACAGATTCAAAAGAAGATGAATCTAAGGAGAAGCATGAGAAAGAACTAATAAAGGAAATGAGGATCATTGTTGATTCTATCAAATATCACTTGATCCCTCAAGTGCAATCTAAGAAGACACCAAAGAAAATGTATGATGCACTTTACAGAATGTATGAGGGAAAGAACATCAACAAGACTATGAATATGAGAGCTCAACTGAAGGGAACCAAGATGAGTAAAGGACAATCAATTCAAGGTTACTTCACAACAGTATCTCAGTTTAGGGAAAAACTAAGTGCCATTGGAGAAACCCTTAATGAAGATGAACTAGTTATGACTTCTCTCAATGGTTTCACTAGACCTTGGGATTCATTCATACAAAATCTGTGTGCCAGAAAAGAAAGTTTGAAGTTTGACATTGTATGGGAAGATTGCATCCAAGAAGAAGCTAGAGTAGCTAACAAAGAATATCTACTTAGATAATATGATCAAGCTCTATCCATCCATACTAAATAAGAAATGAATCAAAATTCAAGAAGGATAGTCATAAACCTCCAAAGAAGTTTCAAAAGTAAAGAGAAAACATTCAGAATAAATATTACTCAAAGTATCAATTTTATAATTGTCATAAGATAGAACACCTTGCCAGAGAGTGTCTATCAAAGAAGAACAAAAACAAAAGAAATCATGCTCATCTAGCTGAAGATGAGGATGAGGAAGAAGAAGAAAGACCTCGAAAGAGACTAACAAAAGAAGAAGATGTAGAAGAATATGTATTATTCTCTGCATTCTCTGGGTATGTAATACCTAGAGAAGATAAATGGCTTATTGATATTGGTGCTTCAAAGCATGTGACAGGGAAGAAGAAAAATATGTCAAGTCTTGAAGAAAAGAGATCTCCTCGGACAATATCATTAGGAGATAACTATCAATATCCCATCAAATGTATTGGTGAATCAATCTACAAGATTGAATCTGGAACTTCCATGAAGATGCAGGAAGTACTATATGTACCAGGTTTGAAAAGCAACCTACTTTTCATCTCAGCACTACATAAGAAAGGATATAGAGTCTCTTTTATAGGTGGACAAGTACTCACGTGGTCCAAAGGAAATACACTTGAAGATGTTGTGGTCATTGGTGAAGAATAAGGAGGACTGTACAAACTCAAAGGAAATCCAAAGACAACCCTTGTCCATGACACTACTAGCTCAAGTGAACTATGGTATAGGAGGCTTTCTCACATCAACTACAAAGATATACCCTATGTGAGAAAGGTGATAACATGGTTACCAAATCTGAATATTGATCATGAAGGAACTTGCAAAGAATGTGAAAGAGGAAATAACATCAAGAATCCATTTCCAAAAAGTGGAACAAAGACTAAAGGTACATCAGAATTAATTCATTCAGATGCATGTGTTCCTATGCCATCCACATATTTAAGTGGATATGAATATTATGTCACATTTATTGATGATTATTCAAGAAATACATGGATATACTTCTTAAATACCAAGAGTGAATTTTTCGGGAAATTCAAGGAATTCAAAGCCTTGATAGAGAACTATTCAGAAAGAAGAATCAAGACACTGAGATCAGATAATCGTGCTTCTATAAGGGCTTACCAACACTGGTGCTTCTATAAGGGCTTGTTTTATCTTCTCAAATGAAGCTCTAGCTTCTATTGTCCACTTCACCTCCTGGACTTTCCTTAACATGGATGTTATATGTTTTATTGTTTCAGCAAAATTTGAAATGAACCATCTCAAAAAAATTATTTTTCCAATGAATGACTGAACATCTTTCTTATTTCTTGAAATACTGATCTTCAAAATAGCTTTGACTCTTTCAGGATCTATTCTAATTCCATCTGTCGAAACTAGATGTCCTAAGATCTTACCATCCTGAATAGCAAAACGAGACTTATTAGGATTTAATGATAGTCCAAATTTCCTACATTTCAAAAAGGTTTGTTTGAGGTGTTTCAAATGTTCCTCATCAGATTGAGAAAAAACTATGATATCATCCAGATAAATTACTAGAAATTTTTCCTTTTCTCCAACAAAGGCTATATCCATAGCTCTTTGAATAGTTTCACCAGCATTCATCAAACCAAATGGCATCTTGTCATACATAAATGTACCCCAAGGGGTAGTGAAAGTTGTTTTCTCCCTATCATTCAGATGCATAGAAATATGATTGTAACCTGAGAATCCATCAACCATTGAAATTTTTTGGGCACCTACCACTTTCTGCAAAATTTGCTCAATCTTGGGCAATGTATAATTATCCTTTAGTGAAGCTCTATTCAAATTGTGAAAATCCACGCATAACCTTATCTCTCCATTCTTCTTTCGCACTGGAACTAAATTTTCCACCCATGATGAGTATCTGAGTGGAACAATTATCTTTGCATCCAATAATTTCTTGACTTCTTTCTCTATGACTGGAAACAAGGATGGATTAATTCTTCTTAATTTCTATCTGAAAGGTTTCACGTTTGGCTTCAAAGGAACCTTATGTTGAATAATGCTAGTACCATAGGTTCTTAAATCTTCATAAGACCAGGAAAAAATGTCAACAAATTCCTTCAATAATTTAATATATCTGTTCCTTTGCTCAATTGAGAGAGATTTCAAAATTTTCACCATCTTGGGCTGATATTCTGTGCCAATATTACAACTTATAACGTTCTCTTCTGAGGATTGCATGCTTGGCTTTAAAAGGGTATCATATTTAGAAAAAATCCTTTCCAGTGGAACCAAACCCTTGGGATTAAAATTTCCCTTTATCTCAATAATCTTATGCTCAACAATTGTATTTTCTGAATATTCAACAATATCATTAACTTCATCATCCTGATCCTGGTCAATTAATGAATTTGAAAACTCTCCATTTAACTCCGAGAACCTTTTTATTTCCAAATAATCTTCAAAAACTATCCATTGTCTAATATTATATGGTACTGAAGGCCTATATCTGACTTCAATTGGATATTTTAACTAGGTCTGTTTTGGAATTTTGAAATGTGTGGTTTCCAAAGAAAGTGAATCAACTGTTTGATTGTGATCCCTGGGAATGAAAGAAATATTGAATCCTATGAATAAATTGTCAAGCATATCCCATACCTCATTTCTGTATACCTTCAACAAATATTGTTTCACTTGATATTTTTCCCTCACCTTTTGGACAACTAATTCAGAGTCTCCATAAATAGAAATCTGTTGAATGCCCAGGTCCTTTGTAGCCCTTAAACCAAGTATTAACGCCTCATACTCTGCTGTGTTATTAGTAGTCACAAATTCCAACTTATACATAAAACTAATCACCTCTCCACCAAGAGAAATCAAAACAATTCCAACTCCTGCTCCTTCCTTGGATGAGGAGCCATCAATATACATTTTCCATAACTCATATTTTTGTTCAACAGCATGTTTGATTGGTGTTTCCTTTTATACATGTAACAGGCCACTTGTATCCTCATCACTTAAATGTAGCATACAAGACCCCAAATCGTTTTCTACAACATAAATGGGGTGATTTTTTGGGTTCTTATCATCTGTGACAATATAAGCATATTGTAATTCCCTATACAATCTCCTATTTTATCCTCCAAAAACAAGAATAGTTGCATGTGATAAATCCATTTGCAATGCACCACCTATCTTTTTTTCCAAAGACCTTGAACATAACATACCAAACTTGGGGGTAATGTCAACAACCACCACATCCATAATCACACTCTTCATGGGTAACTGAGTCAAATTGACCACAAGATCCTTAATCACTCCTAGGAAATCAAAAGCTCTTGAATCAAATGCATATAAATCATGGTATGGTTTTGTGATACTCAAACCAAGAGCCTCCATGACTTCTTTAGGCATCAGGTTATGAGAAGCTCCATAATCCAATAAATAGTTATGAATCATTTAATCATGGACAGTCAGGATTATATAAAAAGGTGGAAGAATTTGAATCATTTTCAGTCTTATCAGCTAAGACAAAACCAATAATGTTTGTAGAGTGTTCTTCTTGGAGATTCACAGTATCTGAAGGTATCTAACTAGCAGGTGAACCTATCATTTTTAAAACGAGATTCCTATAACAAGGATTCTTCATCAATTCATTAAATGTTACTGGAATCTTGATCTTACATAATTCATTCTCAAAATTGAAAGTTTGCACATTTTTCTTTACTTCTTCAATCTCTATAGCCTTGTCTTGGTCACCATGATTTTGTCTATTTTCTTGTGTTTGATTAGTAATTGTTTGGGAGGAGGAGATGTCTTATTTTTGGGAATCAGAGTAATTTGTTTTGGACCAGATCTCAGGTTGTGATATTTCTTAGGTTCATATTGACATATATCAGCTGAAACTTCAGGACCCAAATAACTTTCTGTTTGATAAATATTTGCATCAAAAAACTCAGAATTATGATAGTCGTGTTCAGTTAAGAAACCCTCTGATGATAATTCCCCAAAGTAATTCATATCCTGATTTGAATCTTCATACTGCAAATCTTCACCTTCCTCAATTTCATCTGCTACATTATTTTGAAGTGGAGGAGGAACTCTCTGATCTTCATTTCCCCTTCTTTCCCTCTGAATGTCATTGTTTCTTCATTTTATAGGGATAAACCTAGGAGAAAATGGGCGCCTAAATTGATTAGGATTCCTTTCTCCATCTTGTGTAGTTTTATTTGAATTATTTTGTAACTCCAACTTATTCAGTTTTGCAGTCAAAGTTCTAACCAACTTAGTCATCTCATCTATTTTACTCTCTGATGTCTATGATGTATAATGTAACATCCCTGACCCTCCGACCGGCGAAGAGGACGCTACCATGGCGTCAACCATCCGGGATACCAGCCCCATGAGCATGTGAATTCATAAAAATGCTAAAATAGAATGCATTGAAGTAGAACATACACAGATGCAATTATCTATCATACACAGCGGAAGCAACATACATTTATACAAGCATTCATTCAACATGTTCATCATAATCATTAACAGTAAATAGGGTTGCAGAAGTAAAATAGAAAAGATCACTTATATTATGAAGAACTCTTTCTGCAACCAGCTATGTCGCTGCAATGTTCCACCCAACCATAGGCCAGCGTGCTCCTTAATCTCTCAGCAATGCTGCCACTCCCGAGCTGGGCATGATTCTCCAAGGAATAGGGAACAAGCAGGCTTACACATAGCCAAGGATTTNCCAACACAGTTGGGTTTATCAGGCCATCAAGGAGTTGGGAAAGGCTAAATGCTAAGCTGGTGAGCTCATTACAGAGCTAGGAACACCTACACCAGAACTAACCTGACTTCTAATACACCCACACACACCCAACACAAGGAATCAGTCCCTTCTCTGCTACATAGTCCCTCAGGCCCTGCATTCCCTTCTAGTGCTATTCAAGGGTTGTGGAGAAGAAATCCAGCCCTCTAGCTCTGTTCATGTGGTTTCTAGCCACCAGGTTTATCAATCAAACCAAGCCCCCATACCTGTTCCCAACACAGTCCGAAGACCAACCATTACACACATGCAATCAATCAGCTGTTACAGATTAACAGGGAAAACGACTCCTGAGTCGTTCTTGGCCCTATAATGGCCAAAATGACTCCCCAATGAATTAAAACAGTCCCAAACGCAACAGCAAACACAATCACAACATGAGGAAAGACAGCAGTCCGTCTTGGACAACTAAGCAAGCGAAAAAGAATTACATAGACCGCACTAGGGAAAAAAATACATACTCTCATCCTGTGCGTGAAAATGAACAGACTCCCATCCCCAAAATGTAAAGAAGACCACAGTAAACAAAACGTAAGGGAAACCACTGCAAACCTACAATCAGCCTATGAGGAACGTATCCGCCCACACCATCCTCAAAATCCCTAGAGGAAAACTGCGTGGGTAAAACCAGGAAAAATACTGTGTGTGAGAATAATGAACAAGCAATGGTCCCTGCGTGAGGATGAAAAGCTCCACCTATGCGGGTGGATGAACAGACAACAACGAGAATGCGTACTAGTCATTCTTATGTCCAATGTGAGGTTTAATCTGCTGGTGGAGTGTGCATGTGGGAAAGGACCGACAACCCTGCCACACTCCACTCCCCCAGATGATAACTGCCCCAACTAATTGCAGCAGTTCTTAATGGTGGTGGTTGGATAGAACAAGGAAATATGACACATGGATTTTTTTTCCCAATCCCAAGGTTTGACATCCCCCACCCTTATCCTTGTGAAAATCATGCCCTTTTCATTATGGTTGTAGCGAGCATTGCTGGTTGGGTTATTTAATTAAAGATGCATATTTACATGATGACAAAACTCAACATCTATGCCGCATGCCCTGATATACCATCGGTGATAATTTAAATCCGAAACATAGCATAACCAATCAATGGTGGGGCCTTGGCCTTTATCTCCGCAACATGATTATTACAATATATACATCATGTACACTTAATGCCATGGGGTCAAAACCGGGGTGTTACATAGAAGTTGGTGGGATCACTTCCTTTTTACCCTTTCGGTCATACATTTGATGATCTGAATGTTTTTTAAACCTATTTGAAGCTAAAATATTGGATTCAGCCTCTAATGAAGCCTCTTGCATGTTCAGTAAAGTTGCTGACCTTCTCTCTCTTAAATGCAAGGAAAACTCATGATCAAAGGAATTAGCATAAGTTAGCTTAGGTGAGGTTTCAGAAGGCTTGATTCCAGTTGGGATCCTACCATACATTTTATTAAAACGTTTTGAGAAGTATGCTATAGTTTCATCTTTTTTCCTTTTCAAGGCTTCGAAATCTGTAATGTAATAAGTATGGTCCTTCATGTCTCCCCACTGCCTCATAAACACATCTTGTAGTTCTTATATAAGAGTTATTGAATTAGCTAGTAATTCTCTGAACCATCTCCTTACCTCCCCATCCAAACTTTGAACAACCATCCTCATCCACACATCTTTAGCTTCGATATTCTTATTATCTGCATAACTTAGAAATCCATCCCAATGTTCTTCAACAATAGTCTCACCTTGACCATTAAACCTAGGTAGGTATTTCTGATGATCTCCTCTAGGGAGAGCACTCAAGGGTTGAGGTAGAACTAAAGGATCATATCTAGTAGCTACCATTCGATCCATCATGTCAAGAGACTGTTGTGCTACCATTTTAAAGATACTTTGATTTGATGAAGGAAAAGGTTGACCAACTTTGCTTGAACTTGGCTAAAAATGGGTTTTACTAGGTTTAAACTGAAACAAGGGAATATTACCAGAGACCTTAGTTTTTTCTTTATTATAAGACTGTGGATTAGTGAAAATATGAAAGGTCTCAGCTGGTATGGAAGGGACTAACCAAGACAGACTTCGTTTTTCCTCTTCTGATTACGAAAAAGGTGATAATAAATTAGACTGATCAGGAGTAAACAAAGAAGAATAATACTGATATTTTTGAATTTGTCTAGCTTCTTTCAAAATCTGTTTTGGATCTGAGACACCCAAATGTAAAGGTGAAGTAGTTTTCCTTCTTGTTCCAATCTTTCTGTTAGCCACTGTGAACCACTGTCAGGTGAAAATGTAGTCTGAAATATTTCTGATTTTGTTCACCTCTCAAAACCAGATCAATACTGATATCCCAGGGAAGATATGCTTCACTTCCGTCCCCGGCAACGGCGCCAAAGATGTTTGTGCTAGAAATTGTTCCTAGACTACAAAGGAACAAGCTAGTACAATCTCAAAACAAAAATCATAAATGGAATTGGTTTTTGTGATTTTTTTGGTTGGAAAGTTCATTTACAAGAAGGTAAACAATCAGTAAGATAATACAGGAACTGAGTCATGAAATGGCATGAAGGACTGAGATATAAACGCATAAATAATAAATATAAACCATGAAAATTGATAAGTACAGTACTAGTTTTCTCCACAACGTATAAGCATTTACATGAATAAAAACATTAATCAAGAAATGAGGTCATGAGTTGAGTGGTCAAATAGGCCATAAACAAAAACAATATAAAAGATAAAATGGCTTATATGTATATATAGATTAGTCTTAGTCTTCAACACTTACATGAGATTTAACAATATCAGCTTGAACATACATCCCAAAAATCTCCAGCCCTAAAGCCCCTCTTGACAACAAAAATCGAACCCAACCCCCATCAACTTTCCTCTTTTTATCATTTTACAAAATAGAGTAGTTTCACAATTGCTTCATAACTATCTTTTAGGTTTTAATTCGAACTAGTTACAAAAACAGTTACTTCTTTACTTCGAGTCTTTTAAATCAAGAAAATGTTAACTACTGCCTATGTTATAACAAAAAAAAATATTTAACAACTAAAAATTAGGTAGCAGTCATAACCGCTTGGCTACTTCTACTAGTATAGCGATCCCCTCCAAGGCATGATATTTCTTCTTAGTTCGCTCCTACTCTATTTCCAGACTTCTAAATCTGTTTAATAACATTTCATTATGCTTGCTTAACTTCTAAACTTGATGGGTTAAATCTTTAGCTTGATTTTGGATTTCTCTTTTTCTCTTTAATGCTTCTTTCGAGACAGCTATCAGTTCTTGATAGTGTGCATTAATGTCTTCCAGGTATTCTCTTAATCTCATATTGGTCATTACCAGCCTGTCATTAGTTTCATTAAGAAACTCAATCTATAACTTATGTTGCTGCAAAGTTTTCTTGATATTTTCAACTTCTGATTCTGTGTGCACCGCTCCATGCATTATAGAATCCTAGTTTGACAACCATGGGATATCAAGTTTCTTAAAAATCAAATCATCTTCATGTTTATCTTTCATTACTTCTTGTACAAAAGAAAATCCTGAAGCTATACCTTGTTCAGTAATGAAAGTAGTCTGCCCCTGTGATGCTTTATGTCCTCCTTGAATTGGTTCTAATGAAACTAAATGATCCTCTTGAATATAGTGTTTCTATGAGCTTGAATCCTCTTCAGTCTCCATATTTTCTTCACTAGAAGAATCCTCAATGACTGAAATCTTTTCTTTTTTCAATTTAGGGTTTAAAATTCTCTTCATATTTAATTTGAGTTTGTTTGTAGGTCTGGTCTTTGGCCTCCAATTCAATCCTTCCACCTGCATAAGATATTTGCTCTATACCTTTACATTTGGAATTTGTAAAATGTCACCCTTTGAATCAGCTGCAACAGAATCTTTAGCTAAGCATTCCTATATACACATAGAACTCTAATTTTGTTATGTTGAACAAATATCTTCCTCTGGATTTAACTCAAATGTCTCTCCATTTTTTCATCCTCGAAAACATGTTATTTCTCATCCTCTAATTATTTTCCTCAATATTCATCAACAAACTCTTTGGATCCTTGACATGAAATATTTTCCTGAATGTTATCTTGCACTAAATATTCAATCATCTCTTTTTTAAACCTCTGAACAAAACCAAACTGCTTATCGATCAAGATTTTATTTGCTTGGTCATCTTGTTCATTAGTAAAACCTAACCAAAATAAGAAGTCGTCCCAACTTCTATTCTTCTTTTGCAAAACTGTACAGATGATTAATTTTATCAAGCCATGTCGAAAAACTGACTGGTGTGTATGGTCGAGATGTCCCTTGATTATGTTTGACATCTTCTGGAGACTTTTTAAGAGAAAGAAAGGAAAATTCATTTTTGACTGTTGATTCAAATGCTGTAAAACTTTAATGTGGTATTTAAATACTAATGCGAACCTGCCCTCGCATGTAATATAGCTCTCTACAATACCAATAGCTTCCTTCCATTCTGGTTTGAACTTTTCAAATAAACCCCTTTTCCCCATTCTAGGCTTTCATTTCCTGATAGTAAGAAGTCATTAGGATCGAAACAGAAAGGAATCTTTTTAAACCACAATTCTCCATCTCTTGAGACACTAGTAGCTTCAGCTATTAAATCCTCTGTTAAGTCGAACTTGAGAGTATCAAATTTTACAGTATCGTTGATGAAATTCTGGGCAAAATAATATGGAACCTCTGGATTGAAATCAGTGATCTTCTCAAAGAAACTAAACCAGCCATCCATTCTAAATAATGTTGCACATTCTGGAAAATTAGTGGCCCAACTTGTATCAATAGGCTCAAACCTGTTAATCTTTCCACTCTTCCTCATGTCTATACTGTATCTTATCTTGTGTACTCTTTTAGGAAACTTCAAAAATTTTAATATATGTCTCTGCAACAATAAAACTCAAAACCCAACCTAAAAGTCGTGACAGTTGAAAACCACGATTTTCTGAATGATATTCTCACAGTCTCATACATTTGTCATGATTAGGGAATCGGGTTATGTACATGTGTCATGATGAGTTCAACAGGTGTCTGGAAAGCTCCCATTATCCTCGACTGCAACAACCATGATAATCCACCACTCTTCCCAATGATTTATGATTCCTGCAGTGCTTTACTGCATAGATCCTCAATTTTGCGCTACAGGAATCTCCTCATGATATATTTACCAAAGAAATTAAAACAAGGGTTAGACCTTGGAATAAACAATAGCATTTTCAGACTTTGAAAGCCATATAATACATAATAAGCCATTAAAAGAAAACCTAACAAAGAAAATAAATAAATAAAAACAAACTATAAACTATAAAACCAAAAAAAATGCATTTAAAATTATTAAAATTTCAAACAAACTCAAAATGAAAAGTAAATAAGAAATGAACCTTTGAAAAACAACACACAAAGACTAGGAACAATTTCCAAGATTAACAGATATTGTGAAGCCTCCAAAGCCTTCAAGATATAAATTTCAGGATTCCTTCATATAGAGATTAGCAGGGATGTAACATTTGATGAAGAGATAGCTCTTAAGAAATCCAGAAGGTGTCAACTTGAAGAAGTACATGAAGAGGATGTACCTCCCAGAAAGGTAGAAGTTGAACCCTCTCCTGAAATAGTAGCATCTAAATATCATGATATGCTAGAACCTCAGGAACCCCATACAATGGATATATCTCGAAAGAGAAAACCTGCTTAGGTAAGAGAAATCATACAAGAAGCAGAGATGTATGGAGCTCCAGAAGGCGCCACAAGAAAAACCAATAGATCAAATCCATTCTCTAGTTATGTAGCTTTGATGTGTGACCTTGTAGATCAAGAACCCACTAGCTACAACGAAGTTGCACATAAGAAAGAATGGGTGGAAGCAATGACGGAAGAATACCAGTTAATAATGAAGAATGATGTTTGGGTTATAGTACCCAAACCAGAAAAAAAGAGTGTGGTATATTTGAAATGGATCTACAATATAAAACATGCAGCTGATGGTAGTATTGAAAAATAAAAGGCAATATTTGTGGCTAGAGGATTCTCTCAGAAAGAGGGGATTGATTATGAAGAGACATTTTCTCTAGTAGCAAGGTACACTTCCATGAGAACCATCATGGCATTTGCTTCCATGATAAAGTGGGATCTACACCAGATGGATGTAAAGGAAGCATGCCTGAATGGTATGATTGAGAAAGAGGTCTACATCTAACAACCATGGGATTTGAATTCAAAGACAAAGTGGCTCATGTATGTAAGTTGAAAATGATATATATGGACTGAAGCAAGCTCCCAAATCTTGGTATGGTAGAATAGAGAGATTCTTGACAAGCTTGGGATTTACCAAAAGTAAATTTGATCCTAACCTTTACATGAATATTATGGATGATGAACCTGTCATAATATTGATGTATGTGGATGATATATTTTTTGACTGGAAATGAGAAACAGATCACGGAAAGCAAGAAGAACCTAGCTAAAGAATTCGAGATGAAATCTCTTGGATTGATGCATTATTCCCTCGGGGTGGAAGTGTGGCAGAGCCCAGAAGGAATCTTTCTGAACCAGGGAAAGTATGCAATAGAAATCTTGAAAAGATTTGATATGTTAGATTGTAAATCCATGGCCACACCCATGGATACCAACCTGAAGTTTCTATCTAATTAATCTTCAGATATAGTGGATACGAATCAGTACAGACATATTATTGGGTCATTAATGTATCTGACGAATACAAGGCTAGATATATGCTTTGTTGTGAACCCCTTAAGTCGGTATCTAGTTAAACCTAGATGGGTTCATCTGATATTTGCAAAGCATGTGATGAGGTACCTAAAAGGTATGATAGATTTTGGACTATACTATGTTAGAGATCTTGACTACATATTGTATGGTTATACAGATTCAGATTGGACAGGAAGTGTCACAGATAGAAAGAGAACCTCAAGTGAATGTTATTGTCTGGGATCCCCCATGATCTCATGGTTTAGTAAGAAATAGTCCATTGTTTCTCTCATCACAACTGAATCAAAGTACATAGAATATTGCTCCATTATTTGTGAAGCGATATGGCTTCAAAAACTGATGTCATGTCTATTTGACATGGAGTTGGGTACCACAGTGATTCTTTGTGACAACCAGAGTTGTATAAAAATGACAGAGAATCCTTTGTTCCATGATTAATCAAAGCACATAGAAATAAATTACTTTTATTATTTAATTAAGGGATATGGTACAACAGGGAGCTATAAAGCTCCAGTATGTGAGTACCGATGAGCAAGTCGCTGATGTGATCACCAAGCCTCTATCTTGAGTAAAGTTTGAATATTTCTATGACAAGCTTGGTGTAGTTAGAAAATAATTTCCTCGCAAGGAGGAACAATGATGATACTACATACTTTCCTTTTAAGAATGAATGATGAAGATATGGACTCTCTTCTGAAAGGAGGAACAAGTGAAAGATATGGACTCTCCTCGGAAAGGACGAACATGTTGAAGATATGAACCCTCCTCGGACAAAGGGAAGATGATTGATGATATGGATCCTCCCTGGAAAGGGGGAGTGATAATAATAATCATTGATAATGGGATGACATCGATGCTATAGTATGAAAGAGGCCAAGTATGCCTAAATATGCTTACAAGGTCTGACATTCACTTATGGACGATAGTATCCTCTCTTGAGGATGGTCTTATGGGAAATAACACCATGTTTCTGAGATTGGTCCTTACTGGATAAGGATGGACCTGTACACAGTGACTATCGCATGGAGAGTGTACCCACATTAATTTATGGATTCCATAGAATAGCACTCGCTTAAGAGTGGTCCTAAATTTGAAGCTGAGGATGCTCTACGATGAGTCCTTACGAACGACAGAGACTGAATTTAGGGGCGGTCGACATATGTAGTTGCATACGTTACTCTCGCATGGAGAGTGTACCCACATTCACTTTTGGATGTCATAGAATAACATTGGCTTAGGATTTTTCCTAGCTTTGAAGCTGAGGATTCTCTACGATGAGTCCTTATAGACGACGGGGCCTACATTTAGGTGCAGTCGATATCTATAGTTTTAGATGATACTCTTGCATGGGGAGTATTCCTACCTGTACATGTATATGTCATAGTATAACACTCTCTTGGATTGGTCCTAGTTCTAACAGGCTGAGGATGGTCTGCAATGAGTCCTTGCGAACAATATGGTCCTACATCCATTTGTGAATGAATCAACTGGTTGATACTATGGACCCTCCTCGTTAAGGGGGATCATACTGATGAGAATTGCATCATCCTTGGACCTATGTCCTAAAGTGATAGGGATTGATATTCCCACAAAGAGATCATGTGCACTGCAGGTAGTGTGGCTGAAAAGGATCAAGAAGATCGAAGTGATGTTGCAAAGGATCGAGAAGATCAAAATGCTACTACAAAGTATTGAGAAGATCAAAGTGTTGCTGCAAAGGATCGAAAAGATCGAAGTGCTGCTACAAAGGATCAAGAATATCAAAGTGTTGTTGCAAAGGATCGAAAATATCAAAGTGTTACTGCAAAGGATCGAGAAGATCGAAGTGTTTCTACAAAGGATCGAGAAGATCGAAGTGTTGCTACGAAGGATCGAAAGATCGAAGTGTTGTTGCAAAAGGATCAAGTGATCGTGTGCTACAGAATATATTGAAGAGTAACTGTTCCGATTACTGATTATTGTTTAAAACTTCATATGATGTATAGATGTATTACCTTGATACTACTGAAGATGATCTCTCTCATTACTCCTACAGTTAATGATGTTGTTGTCAGTAGAATACCCTTCTCGTTAAGGGGGAGTGTTGAAATATTGTAACTTCAAAGGATATTCTAAATATATTTTACCGATGTACCCCAAGAAATATGTTTTATTCCTCCGTCAGGATGTTATTATTGTAATTGGTCATCATAGAGTCATGAGGTAAAGCCTCCATTGTAAGTCAGGTCAATAGCACCCTAATGAATATAATAAAATATTGTTTGTTATTTCCTAGGTGAAGTCGGCCTAGACAGTTTAGTGGGGTCGACTTGATTAGGGGAAAATTCAGTTGAAAAAATGATTATAAATAGAGGATTTGTGCTTCTCATTTGAACACAGACTCACTCACTTATGTAGCACATAAGAGAGAGAGAGAGAGACATACCAGCAAGGAGGAGAATACATGTTTTGGGGTTTTATCTTATACATCTTATACATAGGAATTTTTGTTGGGTTTTCTTCCTCTTGAGGGTTTCCCAGGGTAAATACTGTGTCTATCTTGTGATTTTGTTTCTTTCGGTGATTATGCATATGCTACTGTTATGAATTTGGATTAAACACTAATGATATCTAGCTAAGCATATGAAATCTTAACATTTTCTACTTGGAGGGAATCATAATCATGCTTCAATTCAACCCATTCCCTCAAGGATTCCAAGAGATGATCCTCCAAAAGGCCAATATTTATTTTGTCCTAGCTCAACTCTCTGGATAGTTTATGTATGTTATATTTAGTTTCTAGAGCAATGGCCACATTCACGGATGCCATAAGTATTGGTGTTTTATCGGTTTGTTTGAACATGGGGCTCTCTAGAGTGGCTTTCATATCAGGTTGCATAAGAAGCCTAAGTTTCTTATGTGTCCTTTGTATGATTCATTTCTTTTGTCAGTCAAAAATAAGGAACCGATCCTAGTCATCAAATCTTACTTAGATGGCATGTATGCACTACTACCAAGCTCTTTTAGAGGGAAGTTCCCTCCGATGAGTGGGATAGAAGAAATAGTGGCAAGTTTTTTTTATATCCATGTACTACGGTCTAGTATCATGTACTTCATCCTACTTTTCTCGTCTTATGCTTTCCTTTGAGCTTGTTTCTATGATTTGGAATCCTCTTATGTTTTCCTTTGAATCTCTTATTTTTTCTTCTTATCTTCATCTTTATTATCAGCTTCCTCTTTCTTTTTCATTTCTTTGTCCTTTTGATATAGCTATTCCTGTCTATCATTTTCCTCTTGTCCCTTCTTTACTAGAGATTCTGCCTCAACCTACTTTTGTAATTTTACCTTATTTAGTTCTTCCAATTTTAGAGCCTTTGCCTTAGCTTTCTTCTATTTTTCCTCCTCTATGATTTGCTAAGCATTTTTTATAGCCTATCCATGAGTTTATTCCACTTCTTGTCGTGCCTTCTCTTGGACCAACTCTGTTTCCTGGCTAGCAGTAGCATTATCTGTACTTTTACCTTTCTTCATCCTTTTGGAAAAGTCTTTAAGAGATTGAGCCAACCTATAAATTTATTTTTATGCATAGAACTGATCTAGAAATGTCCATGTGAACATAATATCCACGCAATGGTTTTCAACTTTCCCATGACCATCATGCCTTCAGAAATTTTCTTCATCAAAATGAAATATTTCCAAGTTTTTACTCAACTCCATAGATTCCTTCACTTTAGATATCTTGTATGATCCAACTACTATCGGTAGCGGTGGCCACAATGCTTTCTTAGTGTTGGAAAGAGCGAATCTAATCCCATTTATGAATGTCTATATTGCAATTTCCCTGTGGACCATCTTATTGGTGACGTATTTAGGAAAAACATATGGGGCCTTTGATCCTCTATAAATCTGTAAATGTGTTCCTTCCTCAGTCATGTATCAATCTCTCAACTTGGTTACTATATCGATGGAGTCACATTACATACACTTGGATGGTTTCTCATATATGATTGTGTAGAGAGGCATAAGGAACTCCTTGCAAATATTCTTATAATAACTAAAATGTTTTTGTTCCCACAAATCTTGGTAGTAAACATGAATAGGTGGAGTATCTAAAGGGCGCCATTTCCATCCCATCCCTAGGAAATTATTTAGGGTGCATATTATAACCAAAAGGTATGAGAACATATGAAAACTAGACTCGTACATAAAAAAGGCCATCATGTGTAGTTTGAACTACATATTCCATGTTGGTAGAGAGGATAGCTTCCCAATTAGACTTTTCAATGAGAACAGTGACATGATACAGTATGTTATTCCATTCCATCTTGAAGTGTAGAGTGTATACTTCCCCATACAGCCTACATAAGAGGGTTGTGTCCATTCGATAGGGTTGCTTCAACCACTTGGTCTCATATGCATAGCTTTCTCTATGACGAACTATTTAATTGGGTTCCATTCTTTCTTGATGAAGGTTGTGTAGTGGAGCTTTAATGACTTAACTCATTTGATCATTGTGTTAATTTAAATCATCGGGAACTTATAATATTTATACATGGTAGATGACTGAAAGCAAGTAATGCCTTTGCCTAAGGCATATTTGAGGATTCACCTTTTAGCATCAGTATGAGGGATCAACCACCTTATCACCTCTATGTTAGGGTTAACCTTGACTCGAGAATGAGTCAAATGGTTTAGGTCTTAGCACGTGTTTTGGGCCCATGGTATTTGGTGGCCAATGGTATTTGGCGGCCCATAGTATTGTACCATGGTATTGCATGTAAATAAGCCTTTATAAGGATTGATGAGGATCCATTGTAAAATGGTCTAGAGATGACTGGTGTCTAGCTCACTTGGCTCGAATTGGCTGGTTTAGGTCAAGGGATATAATAGATATATTATGGTGGTTTTGGCCGGTTTTGGGTTTTCCACGTAAATATTGTGTGTCTATATTTAATGGTTGATTGTCTATTTTGTTTCTCTTGCAATTTATTATGTGTATTCCCATTGAAATCCTAAGAACTGGTATCAAAGACATGGTTTGGCATATAGTTGTGATCATTGTGTTATACTTAGTTTTTTTAATTAATTGTGGGGTGCATGTTCGGTGGTACCCGACACCCTAACAATATTTTTGGGTTCCTGATTAGAATCTAATTTCCTCTAGTGATAGAAGCACATGGTATCCCTCTTATGCATAGAGAAGGGATGCTTCATCAAGTGTGGAATGAACCACTAGGTAGGTACAAGGGTGGAATATGTACTCGTAGCCTAACTTGATATGTATTAGATAGGTTGAGTCTTCAATTGCAGGAGGAATGTGAGATTGTTTAATCTCAATTGTGGAACCAAGATCAATGAACCATGTAGCTGAAGACAATTCTTAGAGAACTAGCGGTTACAGCGGCTAAGCACCCATGTAATCTGGTAGATGGATTATTTTTATATGGACATCAATGACAAGGTTGGATGTAGGTACAAAAGGAGTATGGTAGAATATCAGCAAGAAATCGATCATGGAAAATCGATAGGATGAAGCAACTAATGGTGATGGTGTAGTCACCATAAAGACACATGAAAAAATAATGGAGTAGTTTGCATGTAAATGGGCATATGGTTGTAAGACCTGGTAAGGCATGCATACACATGGTAACTCATCGTTAAAGTCAGAAGATATACCTAGGTGAAAAAGAAGTGTATGTGAGATTCCTTGGTAAAACTTTGAGGGGGGTTGGTGATTACTCCAAGTCAAGTTTAAACCGGGGATTGTTAGGGTTAACCTTGACTTGGGAATAAGTCAAATAGTTTAGGTCTTAGAACATGTTTTTGGGCCCTTGGTATTTGGTGGCGAATGGTGTTTTCCATGGTATTCGGTGTTCCATAGTATTTGTAGCCCATAGTATTTTCCCATTGTATTGCATGTAAAGAATCTTGTATAAGGCTTGAGGAGCATACATTGAGGAGGCTCCATTGTAAAGTGGCCTGGAGATGGGTGGTGGCTATCTCACTTGTCTCATATTGGATAGTTTAGGTCAACGGAGATAATAGATCTATTATGGTGGTTTTTCCTCATTTTGGGTTTTCCATGTAGATATTGTGTGTCTATATTTAATGCTTGCTTGTATATTTTGTTTTCTTGCAATTTATTATATGTATGATCATTGAAATCCTAATATTATACACATGGGAACACTTATGACCTTGTTATTTCTTTGTGTAATCCATATTGTTTGATGTTTTCATTTATTAGGATCTCTTCTGCATTGGACGATTGATATTCCTTTTCTCTGAAGAACTGGTACATTCCCCCCCATCAGTATTCAGATTCTACTCCAATGGTACTTTTAGTATCGTTGTGTTAAATCTAGAGATCTGGGGCTTGTATTTCTTCTGCCATCTTGTCACCGGATGATACTTCTTGCACAATCTTAGCCTATTGTATGGTTCTTTGGAAAGACATGGAATAATCATGAGATCCATTAGAAACAATATCGTTTTCCATGTAGGGATAGATATGGTAGTATGATATGGGAGAAAGCTAACATTTAGACATAAAAATTGGTTCAAGCAAGCACTTGATCTCATAATTTTGTCCATATTTTTGGTAGTGGTGTCCAAGGTACCTAGGCTAAAAATGGACTTTGTCAATGGTGCAGGTATTCTCAGAGTAGTTACAACTTTGACATGCATTTTCATGATTCATTTTCAAACCTTAATGATGGAAAACAATATGCAGACATTATAAACATTTTCATTACAAATCATTTTACATCATTCTCTTGTCAAATATGCATACAAATTATACATAAGAAAAAGAGGTTCCCTTGAATGAACGAATATGGAGATAAAAAGGATGGCGGAGTTCCTTTTACTTGAAAGAAATGGTTTTTGAACTATTAGGGTTTGAAAGGAGAAGATCATGGATTCCATCTTTTGTGAAAATAGATGTTCAAGATTAAACCCTAACAGATATATGAACAGGGAATCCCACACTTCATGGGTGATTTCATGTGGTTAGTATGGGATTTTTGGAGCCTAAGAGACACTAGCTCATGTGTTTTGGTTTGGTGTGGGAAGGGCCTAGGCTATCAAGAGGTTGCAGGGTATATTGCAATATCGATATGACACTAGGGTTAGTGGGTTTTGTGTGCACATGGTGCTTGCTTCTAGCAAACGACGACATTCGTGAGTGGAAATTCCAAATGGTAATGGAAACTGACTCCATGGTTTTAACATGATAAGTCCAACTAGGGTTTTCAACATATTACACCGATATTTTTATTTGAGATTTGGGGTGTAATGCGGCCTATGCATTTTCATCTAGGGATGAAGATGAAACAAGTGTACTGTCAAGATTGATTCTATGACAATCATTCAAAATTTGAAATAAACAATTATAATATATATATATATATATATATATAAATTAATGGTAGTTGATGAATGTATAACTAGTAGCAATGCATGGATAACTCATCGATGATGAATGGATAACCAATGGATAACCAATAGTTCATGATAGATAACTAGAAGAATGTGAGATTAAAAAAAAGAATATAAAAAATAACTAATAGTAGATAAATGGATAACGGGAAGAATGCAAATGATAACATGTAGCTAGGCATGGATAACTCGAACTTGTTTAACTATAAGAATATGAAGAATAATTTTTTTTCCAAATTGTCTTCCATTCCATCGCTATCTCTCAACCATTTGATCCCTATCAGCGTGATCCAGCCACAAACTATGTGGGTGTGATAGTCATAAGGTAGGAAAAAATTTCGGTTTGTAAGTTTATGCGGTGAGATATATTAATAGTAGGGTTTTTCGAGGCAATCGAGGCCTAGGAAAAAAATTCTAGGCCTTAAGGAAATCGAGGTCATGTATGGTCTCCCAAGGCTAATCAAATAGGTTGCAAAAAATATCAATGTTACACACCATCACAAGGAGTTCCTAAAGGAAACATTTGTTACAAGTTTTGAAAACCTACAATGTGATCATGAGTTACTTTCCTCTGATTCAAATGCTTTCTAAACTATGGACCTAACCATGTTATGCCTCTTCTCTTCTGCACCAATCCTCTTAGGGCAGGTGGAAGAAAACTCCTATTCCTCAATCGTATCCAGAGAAAGAACCAATGCCTAAAGTTGTTATATTTTTAATGGTTATACAATATCTAAAAACATTTAACATCATAACATCATAACCATAAGCAAAGGATCATTGAAAGAAAGACAAATGCAGCAACACAAGAGAACACAAATATTTTCCTCGGGAAAACCACAAGGGAGAAAACCCCACAAAACTTCCTCAGTATAGAATTCGACCAAGTATAGTGTAAAACCCTAGCAACAAGAATAGTTGCTCATCTTCCATAGTAGACTCTCTCTCTCTCTCTCTCTAGTGCAATACTTGAGTGTGAGATGTGTGAGAATGGGAGATGTGCCTCACCTATTTATATTCATTAGGTGAGTGCCTCAACTAACTGACTAAGTCAGCCAGACTCCCTAATTAGGGTCAACCTACCTTGGGAGACTCAAAATACATTTTATATATTACTCTTGTGGGTATTATTTCCTTGACTTATAACGGAGGGTTTACCCCATGACTTTTACATGACCAATTACATCTAGGACATCTCTGAGTGGAGGAATAACATCTTCGAAGGATAATACAACAAAATTACAATAGAATATCTTCCAAAGTTACAATACTTTAACAATCCCTCTTAACTAGGAAGGTATTCTACATCAACAACAACCATTGTCACAATTGTACAACTGACCGGTGAATCTCTATATGTCAAAGGAATATTTGGAACAGGATCATGCATCTTCATCATCAAACTTAGTACGAGAATACTGGATATTCTTCTGCAACCTCAGTATGTAAATACTGAATCATCTTCTATGAGTACTGGATCATGTTCTGCAACGTCAATATGTAAGTGATGAATCATCTATGAGTATCGGGTCATCTTCCGCAACATTAGTATGTGGATACTAAATCATCTTATGTGAGTACTAGATCATATTATAGATATTGTATCATCTTCTGCAACATCAGTATGTGGATGCTGAATCATCTTCTACCGCATCAGTATGTGAATAATGAATCATCTTCTGGACCTTCTTATGTAACATCAGTATGTGAATATTGAATATTCTTTTGCAACATCAGTAAGTGAATACTAAATCTTCTTCTACCACATCAGTATGTGATTACTGAATCTTGTTCGTCAACATCAGTATGTGAATACTGAAACATCATATGCAACATCAGTATGTATACTGAAACATCATCATCTGCATCATCTATATGTAAATATTGAAACTTCATCATCTGCATCATCAGTATGTAAATACTGAAACATCATCATCTGCATCATCGGTATGTAAATACTAAAACATCAACATATACATCATTAGTATGTAAATACGCAAATGTCAACATTTGCATCATCAGTATGTAAATACTGAAAAAACAACAACATCATTAGCATGTTAGTGCTAAAGAAACATCATCAATGAATGCTATATCATCATATGCATTATCAGCATAGAGATGATGGAACATCATCATCATCATCAACATAAAAATGTTGAGACAACATCATCATCAACAACACAAAGTGTTGTGACTTCAACCACATTAACATTATCAGCACAGGGTGCTAGGACCACAACCATATCAACATCATCAACAGAAGGTATTGGGATGATAACCACATCATTAGCATCAACATACAAATGTTGAAGAGACATCATTATCAACATTAGTATAAAAATACTGAAATTACCTCACCATCATAAGTATAGAAATATTGAAACTATCTTATCAACATAAGTATAGAAATATTGAAACTACCTTATCATTATCAGTATAGAAATACTGAAACTGTCTTATCAACATAAGTATAGAAATACTGAACCTGCCATATCAACATCAGTATGAAAGTACTGATCTTGCCACATCAATATCAATATGAAAAATATTGAATCTGTCATATCAGTATGGGAATACTAAAACTATCCCAACAATCACCCAAACAACATCAGTATGAAAATACTGATCCTACTACATGAGTATAGGAATAATGAAACTATCTCATTAATCAGTTCAACAATCAACAATCATCAGTGTAGTAATACTGAAACTTCAACAATCATCAGTGTAATAACACTAGAACTATCTCAACAATCATCATTATAGTAATACTGAAGCACACATCTCAGTAATCAATATAACAATACTGAAGCAAACATCTCAACAATCATTAGTATAACAATACTGAAGCAACCATATCAACAATCATCAATATAACAATATTGGATAAAACATCTCAGCAACCATCAGTATAACAATACTGAAGCAATCATCTCAGCTATCAACAACATAGAAATACTGAGGATACATCTTTCCCTTACGTCTTGGAGCAGCATCACGGTGATTTCTCTAGTAGATCCATCTATGCATTTTGTCTAACTTACTAACTCTTTCGATCCAAACAAGCCTAGTTAGACAAATGGATATCCCTAGGGACCGAACAATCCTTGTGTGGATTACTAACCTTTTTAGGCCAAACAAGCCTAGCCATACATACTAATCCCCTTCGGATCAACAGACCTTGTCTGACTTACTAACCCTTTCGTTCCAAACAATCCTAGCCATGATTACCCTCCTCTAGATTGAGCTACTCACCACTGCATCCATCATCCATCTACTGTCACTCCATATTTCGAGAGAGGTCCTTTCAGACTACACCAAGATTGTCTCAGAAGTATTTAAACTTTACACGAGCTAGAGGCTTAGTTAACACATTTGCCACTTGTTCCTCTGTAGGAACATGCTTGATATTTAAAGCTCCCTTCTGCAACTTGTTCTTTAACATTCTCTTCTTGTACATCTGCAACTGCATCGTACATTTACAACTTGCATCATTCTTCTTTTGTGCATCTGTAACTGCATAATTCTTCTCTTGTACATCCACAACTATATCATACATCCATAACTTCATCATTTCTTCTCTTTTAGGTGATTTCATACCATCCTTAATACAAGTCAAATATAGTTGTATGATTAGAAACATTTTGTAACATATTCAAAATGAAAAATTCTCATGCATAAAGATATATATAATCATGCAAGTATTTCTTCTAATGCAACAATCATCTATATCCCGTATACGGTAACTTTCTATATTCCTTCCATCTTTCCAAGACATCATTTCAGCAAGGAGGTTTCATAAGTAGCGATGGAACAACATAAGCCACTTAACCATCACCTGCATATTAGTAGTAAACTACAAATATTATAATATAATACATTTCCTGAATTTAGAAACATGCCTATGTACACATATTGAACAACTAGATATATAGGAAATGACAATTCAAATACTTATGTTTGTTTGTTTGGTAGGATCCATATTGATCTATGTCTTCTTAGATTATTGGAGTCTCTGTCAATGTGTTCAACTTCATCATCTGATTCTGAGGACTTGTTCCTATCTTTCTCATGATCGTAAATACCGAGTAAGTCTTCTTACACCATATATCACATAGGATTGTATCTGTGAGTCCTACCAATGCATATCTTCTTATCCAATGATGAAATGGTAAAGAGTATAATCTTCATCCTCATCGATATAATTATTCTGGATCATATTCCTCATTACTTTGAGGAATATTTACTTTCTTTCTTCTCAGTTGTGATATATTTATCCTTGGTTGTATTGAGAGAAACACTTTGCTTTCTGCAATGTGTTGGAGTGATATTTCTGTTTGTAGCACTATAAAATAAAGTCATCATATCTATGCATTACCCTTTACGTTCCACACCATTTGATCTGCATATTTTACTTGGATAAGTAAAATGTCCTTTGGATTTCATCATACCTCTAATCCTAAGAATCATGTCAAGATTCTCGAGCTTTGAGATCTACCGTATTCACTCCATCTTAGGTGGAGCACCATCCTTCCTCTGTATCTGTATTAGGACATTGGATTGACAGGTAGCCTCCTCTTCTACTACTCTTCTTTATATCCATCTATGTGATTTTAATCCTTTATAGGATTCTATCTTCAACCTTGTAGTAAATGTTGGGATCTACATCACTTTAGCTTATCCTTAGTCGCCTTATGTAACTGTATGTGTTGTCCCACAGGTGCCTACTGAGCTTGTACCAATCCTTCTGTGCATAGGTGGTCTCTGTAGAGAGTCTCAAACCATATAGGTTGCTCGATATGTTCTTCTACTTTTATTACACCAAATGTCTAGTGTAATATCTACTACTGAAGAGGTGTGTCTATCCCCTAGAGCAGTGTCTTGTCGACTCTCTCTTTTTATAGAAACCACAAACCTTGCTTCGTATCTTTTGATACTTTGATCTTCGATATACTTGATCTTGTAGATCTAATTGGAAGACTTCATAAAATTTCCCTTCATGTATTGAACTCATATCCAAACATCATTTTGTATTATTGACTGGTACTTCTAGATCATATCATCCTTCCATCAAAATTGAACTATTGAGTTGTGACATGTCCTTCTATTCTTGGCGGGAATGTTATTCCTTCTTGTTCTTTCTCTGCTTGGCACGATTTGTTAGGGATTTATTGTCATCTCTTCTACTTTTTCCACCAATCAATCGTGCACTCCTCCATATGTGATATTCCTACCACAACAACTCTCTTGACTGAATTTGGAATACCATTCAAAAATCATGTAATTTATGCTTTTACTTCTTTGACATTGTATTCAATGACTTCTAATTTCTCCTTGAGATGAGATCTTTTTGTGAAGTAACCAGCGTAGATCCAAATCATAGGCTCTATCAAGCGTCGAGAGGGATCAAATATTCTAGGAGAGGTTTGCACCTAGGGATATTTGATCCCTCTTGGCACTTGATAGAGCCTATGATTTGGATCTAGGCTGGTTATAGCTGCATATAAATATATATTTGATGGAAAAAAGTTAATATAAATTTTAATTCTCACAGGACGCATATAAATTTCAATTTTCACAGCTCCATATAAATATATATATATATGCTCAATTCATTGTTATATATATTTGCAGCTACATATTAATATATATTTGATAAGAAAAAAGTTAATATAAGTTTCAATTCTCAGAGCATAAATTTGAATTCTCAAAACTGCATATAAATATATATTTGATAGGCAAAAAGTTAATATAGATTTCTCACATTGTATAAATTTCAATTC
>LPNX010827281.1:108813-143810 GCA_001517045.1 Pseudotsuga menziesii | reverse complement strand
ATATATATTTACAGTTGCATTTAATATCTGCTCAATTAAGATCATTTGGAGAGGACAGAGTCACAAAACTCCATTATGCACAAGACCTGCAGAAGTGCTCTAAACGATATATAATCTGGTTTTAAAAGAAGCTTTAATCCGAGGGTAGAATTTTTATCTGTGAATGGAAGATTATAACTAACGATGATGGAAGGTTTCAACGCGTTGATTCTAGCACATTATTATACACATCAAATTAATAAATGAAAGAGTGAAACTACAAACGCAGTTTTGGTACGAATAGATAAATATTATATACACTAATCTTGTTCATGTATGTTAAGAAGAAAATTCAACCAATTACTGTAAAATTTGTGAATGGATGGATTTTAGATCAGCATATTGAAACTAATACATTACAATATGAACTTAAAAGAAAATAAAGAAGACTTGAATCAATGGTCATGATACAATGAGGAAGTACAGAATATCGACTGTTCATGGATTCATTTTCATTCTTTCTCAAGTTGGTTAATATCTTTTAGTATCAATTCATATTATCTTAAAATTATTATACTAGATTTGAGTTTCATAAGAGTACAATACAACTTTGTGGTAATTTGCCACAATTATAATGAGTTTGAGTTTAGAACGTTTTTTAACAATTTTTTTAAAATAAACCAAATATTATCTTTATTAAAATATGATAAACTAAAAATAATGTTATTAAACTTTAATAATCTATTAAAAACTCTTTTTCTATTCAACTTTAATATATCTGTTCAAAACTATTCATCTTGTACCTATAAAATCTCCCTTTTTATACCGGAAGAAATATAAAACCAACCATTGCATCTGTAAGTTGTTGGAAACTTGAAGAATCAATTGTAATGCGTACTGTGTAGAAGAAAACCTTTGCAGACGGGGCATGTTGTCTGAAGTTCCAGCGATTGGTCAATGCAGGCCACATGGAACATATGGCCGCAAATGGGCAGCAGCCGCAGAACGTCCACTGACTCCTGGTAATCATCAAGACAAATGGTGCAGGAACGCATAATTTGCTCGGATACAGTTGATCGAAATTCGTCTATTAGTTTCTCTGAATATATCATCTTGGGTCATGCTTCCAACGTTGCTTAGTGGATGCCCGTTGTGTATTGTATGTCCTCCTCTTTGGATCTATGCATGATGCCCACTTGGACACCACATTGTATATTGTATTTTTAAAATTCTTACTTGTTGCATCAAGGTTGCGAAGTGTTTATTATTTAGTTTACGATATTTCTTTTGTGTTTATATAGTTTTTTTTTATTTCTTATTTTCTATTTTTTCTTCATTATTTATAGTCAACATAACTTTACGTAACGTTACAATATCTCCCTTATACTGAGTTGTAGAGCGCCTCTTGATGCAATCATTGAATGTTTTCTAACATTGCACCTTCACATACTTGAGTTGAGTTCTTAAGGTCATATTCATACATGTTGTTCATTGCATCGAACATATCCTTGGGATTCTTCAAGGATGATACAGTTGAGATCCATGGAGATGGAAATAATCATCTTTGTTTTGACTAGGTCCTTATTGAATCTTGCATGGCTGATACAGAAGAAGACATTTGAATCTATGATATTTAAGAAAAACTCTCCTTCAATTCTATGCAAACACTCTCCAGTGTTCCTGCTTTAAATTCTGTGCAAAATTTGCGAGTGGCTCCTTCAGAGAATGAAGAGGAATTCGATTTTTCTCCCTCTAATGTTGTTTTTGATGTGCAGATAAGTAATTCTATGGATATTTTGGAAATAATATCATATTTCAGGAGTGATCCATTCACTCTCATTGATCCTGAGCTTCCAGCAAATTCCTATAGGATTGAATGCACCAAAATTCAGAATTTTGAAGAAGGAGAAAATTGTGCATATACCATCTCGGTGGAGCAAACTATTGGATCTGATATGAAATTATTTGGATATGATATGATCTTATTTGGATCTGATCTGATATTATTTTTTTAAGGTTTTAAGTTTCAATAGCTTTCAGTCATGCCCATAGCTTCTCTCACCAATTTTGGTGTGAAAAATTAAGTACCGCAAGTCTCCTTCAAAGTTGTTGTCGGGGATTTGATATCATTCCTCACCCTTGGATATGATATGAACTTATTTGTATCCGATATGATATTATTTGGTTCAAATTTTAATTTCCAAGAGATTTCAGTCATGCTTGTAGCTGCTCTCACCAATTTTGGTGTGAAAAATCAAGTACCACAAGTCTTCTTCAATTTTGTTGCTGGGGATTTGATATTAGTTTCCTCTTATGAGGTTGCTGATATTTTATTTTTTGAATCATTAGTTATTTCTGAAGATATATCAGATTATGGATCTCAAGCATTCGCTCTCCACAGTCCCAAGCCTTCTCTACCTTTGGTCACATGCTCATCTCCTCACAGAACTAGTAAAGAGGAAGACATTATGCATCCTCCTAGAAACTTGCTCCTAACACTTGGGGATGATTTTACCACTCATGGTTTTCTGTTCAAGGTTGTAACATATTAGTTGCTTGAGTGTTCCTCACATGGTTCGAATCCTCAAGTAATTTTTCTCTCTTATCAATTGATTTTAGTTTCTCTACATGGGTCGAGTTTTCATCCAGCAGCTGTCTATGTTCCTAATTCAGTTGAGCACATTATTCTTCTTCCAAACAGGAATATTCCTTCAGACATAATCATTTAGTTTGGATGGATAATTTCACATGCCAAGCCCCAGGATACGTGTGCACATAAGAACAATATTGATCTTGATTCTACCTTCTTAGTTTGAGGGGGGGGTGGGGGGGCCGGGGGTGGTCCCATGTGGGTTTTTCCCCATTTCCTTGTTTGTATTAAGCAGTTACTTTTGCATTTTATCTATGGGTGACCTATGGTCTTAGTTACCAGGTCCCAAAAATTTTCCAAGTTAGCATTCAAGGGGGGTGTTAGGATTATAATCCTCACATGTCCAATTTGGCCAATTATGCCTAAAATAGGAGTCTTTTAGTCATTATTGAGTCACTAGTTCCATTGGGTCCACATGTACGAGTTAATAAAGTGTGGGGAACACTCATTGAGGATAACTACCACTGAATTCACTTGCATGCATTAGTTTAGGTGCCTCCTAGACCAATCCCTACAATTTAGGAGCCATTGGGAGTGCCGACACCAACCTCCTTCAGTTGAGTTCAATTGGTGACTAGTTATGAGTCAGCTACATTTAGTTACAATCAGTTACATTCAGTTAGCACCATTCCTTGCATGGATTCATGTGGGAAGGCACATTTCATCACCTACCACATTCAGATAGACTAGTTAACTGATTCTAACCAATTGAGGAACTGATTTAGACAACTGGAGCTAGATAGTTAAGCTCCGATAGTGACTTAGACACATCCTGCTATCCATTCGGTTAGTCTAAGTTAACCAATTTGAATTTCCTATCATGTATTCGAATTTTCTAATTATTAATACCAGTGTATTACATTGTAACAATCATCCATAATGTATCCATTTTGACTTTTGATTACTGAAAGCATACACAACTGCAAATCATTATTGCATTGTTTCATGTCATATTTTGAGTAAATTTTCTTGTGTAATCTTCTTGTGAGTTTTTCCTTGGTTCATAGATTCATGTGAGATCAATTTTAATATATCAAGCCTCTTCAAGGGGGAAACCTCCTTATACAATGTACTGAGTACACAAGACATGATAAGACAAGATACTCAAATTAAAAGATCTTCTTACTATATATAGGCGATTAAGACGTACAATTACAACTTATTGACCAAAGGAGACATAACTTATATAACCATACTAATGAAAATTACAACTAATGTACCAAATATGGCATCAAAACTAATGTAATGCAACACAATATAGGGGGAAATGTACCCACATTTAGGCCTTAACATGCCCCTCCCCTTCAGTCAAGTGTTGTCAGCCTAATTTCATAGTTCTTTGGTCCTTGTTTCAATTATTTGTTTAGGTTCCAATATGAATTTTCCTTCTTCATCAAGCTCTAGAAAGATTGTTTAAATTAGGATCTTGTCTCCTATTACCTTCTTTAAATAAGAAACTTGGAAAACTAGATGCACTCTTGAAGATGAAGAGAGCTCCAATTTGTAAGCCATACTACCAATCTTCTACAACACTTTATAAGGACCATAATACTTGGGTGTTAATTTATTGTCCTTATTTAGTTGCTTGAGGGACATATGCTGGTAAGGTTTTAGCCTAAAACATACCCAATACCCTTATTCGAAAATCCTTTCACTATGATGTTGATCAGCTTGTTTCATCCCATTTTATGAAATATCTAGGTTGTCCTTAAGTATCTAGAGAGCTTCCTTCTAGTGCTACATGTGATCTTCCACGACTTGAACTTTAGTTTTTCCTTTTAAGGGAGATGTGATAGATGGAGGTTGGTACAAATAAAGTGCCATAAATGGAGACATTTTGCTGATGTATGGAAGGAATTATTGTACCACCATTTTCCAAAGACAACTATTTCGCCCATTGTGTTTGTTTATCAGATGCAACGCAATGAAGATATCCGTCCAAACATTTCTTCACTATCTTATTTTTCTTATCATATTGAGGGTGATAAGTTGAACTGTGAGCCAATTTGGTACCCAAATAATAAAATAATCCAATCCAAAATTTTCGAGAGAAATATGGATCTCTATCACTTACAATAATCTTCAGATTTCCATGTGACTTCTAAAATGTTTCCATAAAGGCTGCATCTATTGTGACTTGCATTAAAAGGGTGAGAGAGTGTACAAAAATGAGCATAATTTGTGAGTCTATGAACAATCACCATAATAACATTCTTTCCTTCTGACTTGGGTAGACCTATGATAAAATTCATTGAGACTTCCTCCCTTGAAAGGTATGTCTAATGGTTGTAGCAGTCCCGGGGTCTTAACTATTTCAACCTTATTATGTTGGAAATCCAAGTATTCGACCATGAACCTTTGAACATCATATTTAATACCTTCCCAAAAAAATCCTTCTTGAACGTGTGGTGAGTTTCCAGAGATCCAGAGTGCCCACCTATAGGAGAGGTGTGTAATTCCGAGAGGGACTTTTTTTGAGTTGGGAGTCTTTGCATAAATATAAGCGATCCTTATACCATAGTGAATCATTTTTCCACATAAAAGTATCTGATACACTGGTATTTTTCTATAGCTTTTGAATGAGATTCCACATAGATAGGTCATTTCTCCATTCTTCCATTGTTGCTACTACCCATTCATGTTGTAGAATGGAAATTACACAAAGTAATGCACCAACATCTTCATCTTTTCTGAAAAGCACATCTACCACCAAATTTTGTTTCCCTTTCAATAGATGATTTCAAAGTCATATCCAACATCTTGGTTACCCATTTTTTTTCTCTTCCAAGGATAGTCTTTTTTCCAAGAATTATTTAAGACTATCATGATCTATTTTGACCTTGAAGTGCCTACCTATTAGGTAAGGACACCATTTATTAAGAGCATGTAGTATTACCAACATTTCCTTCTCATAAATGGGATTTTGTAAGTTCTTTCCCTTGATTGGATGACTTTCAAAGGAAGGTAGGTGTCCTTCTTGCATTAGAACAGCACCAATGCCATTTCCTAAAGCATCACGTTCCACAATAAAGGTTTTTTTTAAGTCTGGTGTCGATCAAACAAGAGTTTTTCACATTTCCTCTTTAATTTGTTCAAAATATTGAGTTGCCTATAGAGTCCATGAAAATGCATATTTCTTTAATAATGTTGTTATAGGTGGTGCTATTCTTCCATACATTTGAACAAACTTGAAGTAGTACCTTGTCAGAACTAAGAATCCTAGAAGATTCTTTAGGGTTTTGGGAATCAGCCAGTCTATCATGGATTTAATTTTGTTGGGGTATACCTTGACACCTTCATGAGAGAAAATATGACCAAAAATTCATAATTACCTTCATGAGTTATGAATGTTGTTTTTGGGATGTCTTCATCCTTCTTTCTAATCCAATGATACCCAGAACGAAGATACAACTTTGTGAAGAAAAATGCTCCATGTAATTCATCTAACAATTCACCAATGAAAGGAATGGGAAACTTATCTTTAATGGTGATCTTGTTGAGATATCTATAATATGGACACATACTGTTGGACACAACATTTACACTGAGAGGGAGGGTGAATAAGTGTGCACAACTTCTATTACTTTTTCACTTTTATTAACAATCAAGAAATTATTCAATGTTATGCATTATCACATTATCATTATATCATCATCGATATTATTATCATCATCATATCATCATCACATAAGAAGCATATCATGAAACACATAACACCATATTTTATGTGGAAACCAAAGGCCTGGGGGAAAAACCACAGAAGCCTTTATAATAGTTTTCCACAAATAACTGGAAGGAGGAAACAACCCCCTTATTACAATGACTTCATTTCTCCAGCTAAAACTGAAAGGAGGATACAACCCCGTGATTTATAGGTTATAACATGAAGGAAGCTACCAATCCCTAGTTCTCCGGATACAACCGGAAGGAGGCTACAACCCCCTTTCCTTGCCCCGTTCTGCCACCTTGATATGAATATATAAATTGTTGAACCACGACCACACTGATCCTGCAAACATGCTAATCAACAATGGTACTACACCGCACCATCAATACCACACTGCACAACCACTACCACTGCTAACCATTTCTCATCATCTGATCACAACTCATCAACTGATCATTGTCCACTGTATCACACTGCTCATCAACCTATACAATCAACCTGTCCAATCAAGCTGTACCAAACAATCTATTTCTCTCATCATCCAAATCAGTCAATCCGAGTCTAACCAACTACACAAAAAACTTAGTACGCCCGAGTCAAACCAACTACTCATACAACGCATCCAGTTTGAGTCAGACCAACTGCACATAAGGCTACATGAGCCAATCCTGCTCAATTAAACCAACCTATACCAAGATGCTTGTGTACCTTTATTAAGATCACTAGATGAACAAACCATAGAAAAAACAAAATAAGATCTAGATAATGTCACCACATATCCCTCGTAACAAGCTTTCTAACAAGCCAAGAATTTTGTAACTTCGATTCCGTATGAGAAAGTTATGCCAATTTTAGTGAAGATGCCCAAAACTTTCTCCTCCAGAAAATTTCGTACTTTTCTCCAAGAGTTGTGAATTACCAAGGAGAGACTTGATTGATGAACACATGAAATTTTTGATATTCTATTTATATACGCCGAGGACGAAATTTAGTACCTCAAACTGAGCCGACATGCAATTCAAAATTACAAATAATTAAATTCTCGTTTGTTTGGTCGGCTGACCCAAAAAGGTGGGGTACACCAACTTCAAGAATTCACATCTCTTCAACTGTAAGGAGTTAGAATATGCTCCACATATCAACAGAAATGAATTGATGAGGAATATCTCCCTATGATGGGTTTATTTGCAAATTCTTGGTCTAATACACTTAAATTATTCAATATATCCAGGACATCAAAGACTCCACACATGAGGGTGCCAAATACCATACCACCAACTACGAGAGTTTCAAATTATTCTTCAAAGTATTCTTCAACATATCAAGGAAAATCCATGGGCTCTACCTCCATCTACATCCCAATAACGATATAACCACAAATAGGACCACACATCACCATGGTTCAAGACCAAAGGCACCACATGCAAGGGTTTCAAGGACTCTTTCAAAGATATCATGTAATATTTAAACAAGATACTTTCCATGGACTTCAATCCCATTGCATAGGACTCCATCGTTAAGTGATGAGGGCATCATGATCAAATATTACATCATATCAAAGGCTCCAACAATAATGGGATTACAAACCACCATATGTATGGATTCTAAGACCCAAATCATTTCCAAATGCACCATCAATGATCATCATAGTGTTCAAGGATCATCATGCCACCATTTATGTGGGCGCTAGACCTTCTCATGCATAATTACCATCTCCAAGGGTTCCATGACCCCAATAAGGGCTACATGGGAATCAAGATCTTCATCAAGGGTTCCAAGTATTCATCAAGTCATTAATGACCACATCATCACCTTTAAAGGGACAAGGACCATTAAGCCATAAAATGTGGGTCCAAGGACTTCTTCATCAAGCAAGGGGCTTCATGGGATTCTTCAACCACCTCAACCACACCAAGATACCTACAAGGGTCAAGTTCCATCATGACATCACCTATGGGGTTGATAAACCTTCTCGTAGGGTACCATGACCTCAATAAAACACAAATGACCACTGAAAGGGTGATTTGGACTCTTACAACTTCTTCAACCCACCAAGCACACTTTTGTAGGCCACCAGGGCATAAGTTGTGGTACTAGGGAACCAAAGAAACAACTGGGGAACCGTAAAACATCTTTGGGGTACTTAAACACTCTACATGGTGTTCAGGTATTTTACCATTGTCCCAAGGGCTCCAAGGGATTCAAATTTGGGGTTGGTCAAGATCAAAAGGTCTCCTTAGACACTGGAACTTACTTAACCCTCAGGGGCTCCTCAAGGGGCACCAAGACATGTTGGAATCAATGACTATAAAATTTTGGCATCAATGACAAATTAATCAACAATACCCCCCTTTGTCATTGATGAAAACACCATAACTATTCTTCATACCATGCTCCCCTTATTCACAAATTTTCTTCCCCTTTGGCGTCAATGGAAAAGGGAACATTGTTTGACCATATTTCTCCCCCTTAGGGAATGCTCCCCCTCAAGGCATGCTCCCCCTATCATCAACTTTCTCTTTCTTTCCAACATTTCTTCCTGTTTGCATTAATGCAACAAGATCTTCTTTTGGAAATAGTGCTTCTGTTATCACCGATGCTACTTTGGCGGACTTGTATTCTGTCACACGAATATTGTTGGAACCAACTACGATACTCAAAACTGATAATCAGGTACATATATCCTTTTACACATTCTTCATATCATGGGTCGATAGTCTTCAAAACAATATTTGATTTTTCCCAAGATTTTCATCATTTATGTTTTGATCGATGGTGCAATATACTAACTTCTTTCTCCATACTTTAGTAGGATGATGGTTGTTCATATCAGTCGATTGAACTTGATTTCTTGTCCAAACTTTAACCGGTCCCTGTATCCTGCAATGTTTTGTGAAATGATCATAATTATAGCAATTGTAACAATGAACGTAAAACCCTTGATATCTTCTTGGTGTGATATTTTCATGATCTGTGCAATGGATGGATTTGTGACCATAGTTTCTGCACTTGTAATAGTAGCCATTGGACATCATATGATATCTCTGAGCTGTAACTTCTCTTGATTCTTGTTGATCATGGAATATTTTAGGAATACCTGTATAACCGTTAGTCTTTTATTCCTCTTCCATAGAGTCTTCACTGTTATTCTCGATCTTCAAATTTGTCTTTAACTAAGCAGTTATTTTGTCTAGGTCTTCCTTCAGAGAGAGGATATTCAATTATTTCTTTTTACATATTTCTATCTTTTCTTCAAGTTGTTTCGTTATATCTTCTTATATTTTCTTGACTTCTTCTACCCATTTTTTTAGATCAAGGATATTATCTTCCATCCATCCTTTTCAATTCTGATCATCCTCATGGGATTGTTTCAGTTGACCTTTGAGTGCATGATTCTCCTTTCTAAGTTCTGAGAGGTCCTTTCAAATTCAAATTTTGTCAGACATACCTTCCATAACCCTGCCTTCAAGGTTTTGAGTTAAAGTTCTTGTTTTCTTCTTAACTTCTCTTCCAATATTTATTTAGTCTTCTAGGAACTTATCTCACTATGTTGTCTTCTAGCTTGCATATTAAATCTTTTTCTTTTTCTTCTAGCAATCTTCTAAGCTTGACAATTTCTTCTGATTTCTTTTCAATTTCTGTGGTTGACTTCTCAAGTTGGTCTTTCAAATATTTGGATATGGATTCTTTGATTCTAATACCTACTTCGACTTGGAGTTTCAAATTAATTATGGTCTGGGTGGACTTCTTAGATTCTTCTTGATTCCTCTTCTCGACTTTGTCCAATTTCTCTTGCAATACCTGGTTCTGTTCACAAACATTTTTCACTTCATGCGAAACATTAGTAATTTCATTGTTTATAATAATATCTCTTATGAGAGAGAAAGGATTTTCATCATAATCTGAAGTATTGCATTCAATGAATTCAGAATAGATCTTATTTTATATACCTGATAAACATATCTCTTTAAAAGCATTACAAATAGTGTTCAGGGGACTTACCTTCATACCTACCTGGATCTTATACTGACCTTTTGATGGGGCTGTCTTCTGCTTCTTGTTCTTCGTCAAAGCTTAGCTTATTTATTTTGAACAAAAATTCTTCAACTGAGTTGCACTTTCCTATTTTCTCCTTTTGGAGATATGTTAGATATTCAAGCATTAATTCCATAACCATTGCTTCTTCTTCTTTATTGGAGTAGTGTTATTCTAATATGAGCCATAGTTCCTTAGCTGAGTTGCACTTCCCTATATTTTTTTGGATATCTGTTAGTCCTTCAAGGATGGTCTCCATAGCCATAGAATTATTTTTCTTTGCTTCCTTCTGAGCTTCTATTTTCACTTTATTTGGAGGTGTATATCTAGTAACAACTGACTTCCATACACCAATTGCCTCAAGATAAGTCTTCATTCTCATTTTCCAGATCAAGTGATAATTTGACTCACAGGTCAATGTTACTTCATTCGTTGAGAACCCCATGATGTGTCAAGGATCTACTTCAAGGTGGTAAGGCTTTCTAGTGAAGACCCGGACACACCGGTTACACTCAGAGGGGGGGTGAATTAATGTGCACAACTTCTATTACTTTTTCATTTTTATTAACAATCAACAAATTATTCAATATTATGCATTATCACATCATCATTATATCATCATCATCATCACATCAGAAGCATAGCATGAAACAAAGAACACCAGATTTTACGTGGAAACCCAATTCATGAGGGAAAAACCACAAAAGTCTTTATAATAGTTTTCCAGAAATATATGGAAGGAGGAAACAACACCTTTATTACAATGACTTTAGTTCTCTAGCTACAACTAGAAGGAGGTTACAAGCCCCTGATTTATAGGTTACAACCTGAAGGAAGCTACAACTCCCTAGTTCTCCAGCTACAATCAGAAGGAGGCTACAACCCCCTTTCCTTGCCCTTTCCTTCCACCGTGATATGAATATATAAACTGTTGAACCACGATCGCAATAATCCTGAGGACCTGCTAATAAAAACCTGTACTACACTACACCATCTGTACCACAATGCACAGCCATTTCGACTACTAACCACTGCTCATCATCTGATCACAACTCATCAACTAATCACTGTCCATTTTATCACACTGCTCATCAACCTGTACAATCAACATGTCCAATCAAGCTGTACCAATCAATCTGTTTCTCACATAATTTAAACTATTCAATCTAAGTCTAACCAAGTGCACACCAAAACCAGTCCACCTGAGTCAAACCAACTACTCATACAACTCTTCCAGTTTGATTCATACCAACTACACATAAGACAACCTGAGCCAATCCTACTCAATTGAAACAACCTGTACCAAGCTACTTGTTTACATTTTTTAAGATCACAAGATTAACAAAGAGTAGAAAAAAAAAGCTCTATATCATTTCACCACATAGACCTTGTAACAATCTTTCCAACAAGCCTAGAATTTTGTAATTTTGATTCCGTATGAGAAAGTTATGTCAATTTTAGGGAAGATGCCCAAAAATTTATCCTCCATAAAGTTTCGCACTTTTCTCCAAGAGTTGTGAATTACCAAAGAGAGACTTGATAGATGAACAAATGAAATGTCTGATATTCTATTTATATACGTTGTGGAGGAAATTTAGTACCTCAAAATGAGTCGGCATGCAATTCAAAATTACAAAGAATTAAATTCTCTTTTATTTGGTCGGCTGACCCAAAAAGGTGGGGTACACCAACTTCAAAAATTCATATCTCTTCAACCTTAAGGATTTAGAAGATGCTCCACATATCAACGGAAATGGATTGAAGAGGAATATCTCCCGATCAAGGGTTTATTTTCAAATTCTTGGTCTAATACAATTAAATTATTCAATATGTCCAGGACGTCAAAGACCCCACACATGAGGGTGCCAAAGACCATACCGCCAACTACAAGAGTTTCAAAGTATTCTTCAAGATATCAAGCCACATCCATGAGATATACCTCCATCTACATTCCAATATCCATATAATTACAAATAGGACCATACATCACCATAGTTCAAGACCCAAGGCACCACATGAAAGGGTTTTAAGGACTCATTCAAAGATATCATGTAATATTTGAAAAAGATACTTTCCATGGAATTCAATCCCATAACATAGGACTCCATTTCCAAGTGATGAGTGAATCATGACCAAAGATTCCATCATATCAAAGGATCCAACAATCATGGGATTACAAACCACCATATGTATGTATTCCAAGACCCAAATCATTTCCAAATGCACCATCAATGATGATATAGTGTCCAAGGGTCATCATGCCTCCATTTAGTTGGGTGCTAGACCTTCTCATGCATAATGACCATCTCCAAGGGTTCCAAGACCCCAATAAGGGCTACATGGGCATCAATATCTTCATCAAGGCTTCCAAGTCTTCATCAAGTCATTAATGACCACATCATCACATTTAAGGGGACAAGGAATATTAACCATCAAATGTGGGTCCAAGGGCTTCTTCATGGATTCTTCATCAAGCAAGGGGATTCATAGGATTCTTCAGCCACCTTAACCACATCAAGAGACATATAATGTTCAAGTTCCATCTTGACATCACCTGTGGGGTTGCTAGACCCTCTCCTGGGGTACCATGACCTTAATAAAACACAAATGACCACTAAAAGGGTAATTTAGACTCTTGCAACTTCTTCATCCCACCAAGGACACTTTTGTAGGGTACTAGGGCATAAGTTGAGGTATTGGGGAGCCAGAGAAGAAATTGGGGAACTGTAAAACATATTTGGGGTAGTTAAACAATCTACAGGGTGTTCAGGGATTTTTCCATTGTCCCAAGGGATCCAAGGGCTTCAAACTTGGGCTTGGAAAAGATAAAAAGGTCTCCTTAGAATTGACACTTACTTAACCCTTGGGGGATCCTCAAGGGGCACCAATACATGTGGGCATCAATGAAAATAAACTATTGGCATCAATGACAACTTAATCAACACATACACGATGATCCATCTAGCTTGTGTACCATTACCACTCATATAGATTAAGAACTTTAGCTAGGCAGGTAATTTTTTCGACCTCTAACATTTCTTCAACTATTCTCTTAATTTCACTCTTTTGGCCATAGGGGTCTCTATAAGGTCTGATGTTAAGAGGAACACTTACTGGAATTAAGTGAATAGCATGATCAAAATCTTGAACAGATGGAAGACCTTTTGGCATATATTTAGATACCTTGGAATTCTTATTAATGACCTTTTGGAGATAAGAGGAAATATGAGACTTAAATTTTTGAACATCTAATGAGAATAACTATGCAATTACACCTTGATGTCCCTTTTTCATTAATTTTTTCACACCATTAGAGCTTATCACCTTGCTTGGTTTCCCTATGATACCATTTAACTCATATTCTTTTCCTTCCCATAAACATTTCATGAAAAGATTCTGAAAATTAAAATCCACTGTTCCCAATTATTGTAACCATTGACCTCCTAAGACAACATCAACACCCCGCATAAAAATAACATTCATTTGAATTCAATACATATTCCCCCATAGTAAGATTGATATAATGGAATTTCCCTCATAAATTGATAGTTTCTCCATCTACAATCATTACTTGAAACTTTGGTGCTGAATATACAAAGCAATTGAGAACTTTGGCTAATTTACAGTGAATGAAATTATGAGTAATACCAGAATCAAACAACATTGTTACCTTTTTGTTTTTGATATATCCTTCGATCTTGAGAGTTTAAGGAGTATTAATTCCATCCAATGTGTTGTCCCTATGGAAATTCAGATATAATTATGCCAGAATTCTGTTAAGAAATATGAAAGTTCCGGTCACTTGAAGGAAGAATCGCGATGAGAGAAGCTACATCGAAAGAAGTGCGATGAAAGAATTCATGACAGAAGAAACCACTACATAAGGAACTAAGATGGAAGAGGAATAAATAATTCAAAAATAATATTTCAAATGATTTTTTAGGAATAGTTAGTTAGAATAAAATCTTGCTTTTAGTCATAAAAGCATGGTTGTATTTTGGGCCGATAATTGCTATTTTTAGATGTAACCAAGTGTATTGAAATAGAAATACAACATGTCAACTGACAGTTGAGATTCAGTTGACAGTTAGATCAATATTTGTAAAAGATTATAAAAGCATGAACTGAAGTTGTGTGCGGGTTGATAAAGGATAACAAGTTGAAGAGAGGAATAGGCTTGATCCATGCTATGTGTGGATCGACGAATAAGAGAAGAAGAGAGATACAAAAACCAGAGAGCATAAGATGAGAGATGAATGCACAAATTGTAAACAATATATAAATAATAGTATGCAAATTGAGTGTGCATACCAATTCTCATGCCAGATGAAGAGCATCTTTGTGGCTTTTCTCGAATGGGTTTCCACGTTATATCTTGTCTATGTGTGTTTTAATGTGTTCTTTTTTGTCGAATCATTTTTTATATGTATGAGCTTATCTGAATGTGTCACACAGACTTAATGGTGAATGAACTTACATATGTGTCGCACCCATAAAAATTTAATGTGTTAATGATTTATACTATATGTTGTTATATTTGTCGATAAAATGATAGATGGCTATCTTTAATGAATAAATAAGAACAAAGGTTTAATTCCGGTTTTGGTTGAGTAAATTGGTATTGATGTAAGGAATAAATACTTGGCATAACTACAAAAACCTAGTTCTGGTAGTCCCCATAAGATATCTCCGATGAGACTTCATCTGCGTTGCAGGTGTTGCCGACAGAATCCTGCTCTATCGAGCCGATATCTTGGGTTTTGTTGATGAACGAGTAATCTGAACCTGGGTCAAGCGAAATTTAGCCAACAAATGGTTTCATTGCTGGGACCATGAATCATTATGACGAGGATATGTTTCAGTACCCGATGAAACTAGAAATTCAAGATTGGGTCAATTATAAGGGACTAGAATTTGTACAAGAAGAAAGTTAAGGATCACAATGGATCCCAATTGAGTGGTTGGAATGATACCTTTACACGGACCTTCACAATATTTTCTTTAGAGAATTTCCAAACTTATTGCATGAGTGTTTATTGAAATTAGCAACCCAGAGGAAAAATTTCCACGCAGGAGAGTCGACCAAGTGGAGTCCTGAGCTGATCCAGTGCCTAAAGAGGGTAAATAATCCAATATCTAGGTATTTCAATTTCTGGGTCAATAGTATCTTGGGAGGATATATCACAAAAGTTGCTATCGACACAATAACGTCATATAGTGAAACAAAAAAGATATTTTTTCCAATGCCCTAGAGGTTGATATCTGAAATCTTTGAAACTGTGGATTAAGATGTTGGTGTGTGAGAAAGGGATATTATAAATAGATTCCGAAGAATAAAAATTTATGCATGGAGACCCAGGATATGCCACAAGAAAAATGCAAGCAGAATGGATGGGGATTAATTGAGATGTTCCTTGGTAATAATGAAACCGAGCTAGAAGGTGGGCGCTTAAGGAGTGGAAAAATATTTCAGTAGGGAAAGAGAAGAAGGACTGCTATAAGAAGAGGAAGTTGCAATGTGATTGGAGGAGAATATTAGGAATTGGTGTTGCACCTTGACAGAGGATCTTGCAATAAAGAAGAGGAGTACCGGTTGATATCTGAAGAAATTGAAGAAGAATAAGCTCCATATCCATATCAAAATCACAGCATATCCATGAACCCCGTTGACACAGATCCATCAACAAGGGTTCATGCTTTTTCGAAACCCTTAACTCAGCGATTTCCCTGAGCGCCATCCCAGATAGGTTTTACCCTATCCAGTAACACATGTGAAGCAGATGAAATCTCACCTGAGATGTTTGAGGGGGGGATTTTGGAACCAATTTTTTGCAGTAAGAAGGAGGATCATGCATCTATAATATACCTATTTCAACATTACTTCAGAGATACCAAGAAAGGTTTAATTTCATGAATTCATATTAGATCAAATCAACATATTCAGATTGCAGCAGTACCATTACTCATAAATAAATCGATCACCCTAACATGATTTAAAACATAGAAACATCACATCATTCAGAAAGAACCATCACACTGCAGTATTAGTTCATTCGCATTGCATCACGATGAGAATAGGAAAGAAGAAAGACATAAAAGCAAAATGTTTCCATCAAAACTCTATCATGTCATATTACTTCTGCATCAAAACATGTTCTCAAAAACATATCCATAGTTGTGACAAAATAGAAAATAGTCTTCTGTAGAGTACAATTCATCATTCAACATAAGATCTTCCCTCAAGATGATCCGAGGGATCTCTCAACATTAAATTCCTCTCTCTATTTATAGGCTTGCACATTTTACAAAATGGTCCACTTTGATCAACTTCCTAACTAACTTGGACCAAAACTACAAAACTAGGACCAATTCCTACAAAATTATGACCAAGACAACTCTTTGTCGACTTTCCTGCCTTGCACGCCATATTTATCCTTGCACATCATCTTTCTCCTTCCACATCACCTTTCGCCTTGTGCATCGTCCTCCTCAAAACTGCCTGCCAACAAGCCCCCAACACAATCTTCTGACTCACCCTCGAGCCACGTCAACTGGAAATAATGTAACCACTTATTTTGATATTGAAGTCCTCATATTGTTGTTTGACTTCTTCTGCTGTCTCCTTCATCTTGTCACTGATCTCTATGCATTTTGCAACATCCTTTTCAAGTCAATATTCGACAATCTTCACAGTCACTTCTCTTCGACTTTCTTGCACCACTAGGAGTGCAGTAACTTCTTTCAACGACAACTGCTCACCAATATCCTAAAACTACTCAAGCTGAGTTGTGCATTGTTGTTGTCTCTCCCATGCCTTTGTGACGTGCTGCTGCAACTCCTTTACCTCCGTCACATTTATCACTTGCACAATTGAGGGCATCGCTCTAAGTGATGTCTGCAGTGCATCCAACTCATGTGCTTCTGCTTCCCTCAGTTATGTGTTAATATGCTCTAATTGCTCGTCCTGGACCATGATAACCCACAACTGTGTGGTGGCATCTGTAATCATCTTGGCCTCTTTCTCAATCTCCTCAAGCTACATCGCGATTCCTTCAATGGCACCCTTACGCTCTGCAGCTTTCTCTGGAGGTGTGCCTGTGTTCACTAGTTCTTGCAAG
This sequence comes from Pseudotsuga menziesii, assembly GCA_001517045.1. Lineage (NCBI taxonomy): Eukaryota > Viridiplantae > Streptophyta > Pinopsida > Pinales > Pinaceae > Pseudotsuga > Pseudotsuga menziesii. Next base: position 126,361 of record LPNX010827281.1, on the reverse strand, counting down.
TATTCAAGGTTGCACTTGAAACCTGTAATAACTTGTCAGAGTTTTTGCACTTTTTCTTCAACATCCATGTCCTCTGTGACCTCCAAGATTTCTTGACGGGAAACAAAACTTGCCTTCTCCAACTGTGCTCTATCGTCCCACAGTTGTGCCTTCTCAAAAACTAGTCAGTCCTGCTCCTTCTTCAAACTCTCAATCTCTTGCTTCACTGCCTCTTCTCGCTCTTGTGAATTCAATAGGTGGTCGCTAATGATATTCTTACGATCAACCAAATCCTGTGTTGCCAACTTTTGTAACTGCATCAATGTGTGCATTGATAACTCGTTCAAGTAGAGTGCAATTCTTTCAAACTACTACAGTTAGGCATCAATGTCCTCACTCTGGGTTTCCAATGCTTGAGGCAGAATAGGCACAATCCTGACCCTTTTCCCTGTACTAATTTCTTCCATTCTCTGCAACAAATTGGCCTCAGACACTCTTTCTAGTATAGCACTTATCAAAGACATTAGTTGCGATTTTACCTCTGTAAATCACTTCGTTAACTGCTTCCTTAGTTGAGACTCAGTTGCAGTCATCTACGTTGTGATGGTCGTAATTTTTAGAATAATAATACACCACTTAGTACCTTAGTCTAAATCCTTATCCAATTTTAATTGCATTTATGCATTGATATGCTATAGTTTAGACTTAGGGAAGTTAACCGGCATAATAACCAATTAATTTGATGCTTTCACACCTACAGGAGTGCTCCAGCTCAGTCAAAATCCACATGTGTGCCCTCATTTAAGACAAGTACACTCCCATTCCTTGAATTGAGTAATTGTGGTTGACTAGGAGCGCTAGGGGTGGTTTTAGCCCAAATTTTGGACTGTTGGAGCAGTTAATGCCCATCTTGATCCTCCCACTCACCTTATTTTGCACACCCACTCATGCCCAGGATTCATGATTTCTCCAACACACTTCAGCACATCCACACCACCATTCGTGACCATTGGGACTGAGTTGGAGTGATTTTGGTCCATCTAGGGGGGATTGATGCCAATTTGGCCAATTTCACATGTACACTCAAATTTGGATTCCAAAGGCTCTCAAATTCAACCATATGTAATATAAAAATGTTCTAAACATAGTCACATGTTAGACAATAAAATAATATCCATTTTTTGTTCACACTGTTTATGTAGAATTGTTCCTCTTTCATTATTTTTTGCAAGTAATTTGATTTGTGAATTTATCTAAGGCTCCTAGCTATTGTTGTAGATAAAAATTCTCACATGGTATCAGAGCTGAGTGGAGCTAAGTGGAGTTTCAGATCAATCTTGAGTGTTTGAGCTGCATTTTTTAGAGAAATCCAGATAAAATTGAGTGTTTTTGCAGGACTTTCAGTAGAATTCTCACCATTAGCGCAAGCAAAAATGGAAGAAAACCAAATCTTGCTTACCCCCTTAAATTTATTCGAATGGAAGGTAGAAATGGTTATTCAATTGAGATATAAGGGTCTCTACAGAGTTACCATGGGCACAGAAGTGGAGCCAAACTCTGCTGTAGAGAAATCCAAGTACTTCAATAGACTTGATGAAGCCTATGGATTGTTATGCCTGAGTATTTCAAGAGAACTCTTGTTTCATATAAACAGTTTAACAACACCAAATGAAGTACAGGTTAAACTAGAATCACTCTTTGGGAAAACTGATGAATTGAGAGGACACCAACTTGAAAACAAGCTCATTTTGCTGAGCCCAATGCATTTTGAAACCATCTAGGCGTTCTTCATGAAGTTAAAGTCTCTATTACTTCAGCTGAAGCAATGTGGAATTGAGAAGAAAGAATATCACTTTATACTGTCCATCCTGTCGAATTTAGGCCCAGAATTTTCAGTGTTTGTAAGCACCTTTCATTTCGGCAAATTGACACTCTTAAATTGGAAAATGCCAACACTGGCCAGCTTCATGGAACCTATCACCTAGGAGCAGGACAAGCTAGTTCAAATGGGAACCATCAAATCAAAAGATCAAGCTTTGTCCATGGGTGTTTCAAATTCCTCCAAGGGAAAGCAGAAGGCAAAGAATTCAAAGCAGTCATACAAGAGGAAACATGATAAACCCAAAACCAGTGATGGGGGTTAGAATCCTCCAAAGGAGAAGGACACGAAAGGGAAGCAAAAAATAGAATGCAGATATTTCCACAAGGGATGGAATCCAAAGAGCTCCTGCATGAACAAAACCATTGATCAGATGACATGGATGCTGGAGAAAAATAACATCGCTGTCCCAGATGGCACAAGGAAGAAAGATGGAACCTCAAGTTTAGACAACAAAGAGAAATGCCATGCCTTGGTAACAGTTACAACTAATTCCTCAACCTTCATTATTGATTCAAAGGCATCTAGAAATATGGTTTCCACTAGAGAGCTCTTCTCCTCAATGCATTTGAATAGTGTCCTAACTGTTCGAATGGGAGATGAATTTGAAATCTAGACCAAAGGAGTTGGTAGGATTGAATTGGAGCATGGTTATTTCAATGATGTTCTATATGTACCATACTTGGAAGCAAACTTGTTTATAGTCTATCGTTGATGTATTTGTAACTTAGAAATGTATTCATTTGTATATCTTATATTATACCCCAATGTTCCTATTGGGAGAGTTATTAATATAATAAATTCATGTAAATTCAATGAGGTTAACCCTCCGTTGTAAGTCAGGGAAATAGTCCCCACAATTGAGTTGAGGTTAACCCTCCTTATTGATCAGGGGGGTAAAGTCCCCAAAGTTGTGGGGCACTAGGGTTATTAGACTCTCCTAGAGAAGTCGGGCCTGGTAAGTAATTCTCAAGTGAGGCTGACTGGTTGGAGTGGAAATCAAGTGAATGGAAGAATATAAATAGAAGTGAGGCTCTCCTCATTTCTGCACACACGCACTCACTCAACTAGGGTGCATGAGTGAGAGAGGAAGTGCTGGAACAAGTGAGAGAGATCTGATGTTGGAGATCATCTTTATGTTTTTAGGTTTTACTTTTTCTATTGGTGCTCATTCTATGTCTGAGGAAGTTGCGGGGTTTTCTCCTTTATGGTTTCCTCGAGGAAAATCTTTGTGTCTCTTGTCTCTTGTGATTATTGTTGTGCATGTTATTCTCTCAGATAAGATCCTAAGATCATATTGCTTAAAAGATAAAAATATAACATCTATCAAATGACCCATATAGGAGAATCCAAGAAAGTAACATTTACTCATGACTTGGTAGAGATAGCAGAAATATCATCAAACCAAGTTGTGGCAATTGGGTATGTAGACCACCAATAGAGGATGTACACATTCTTAAATTTTATCCCTAGTTCCAGTGACCAAGCGCTCCTCTCTCATGCCAATGACAACTCCAAGATATGGCATGAAATATTTGGACACATGAACTATAAGTATCTCCAAGAACTATACAAGGATGATATGGTGGAAGGGATTCATTCAATCAAATCTTCAAATGGAGCTTGCATTGGATATGTAGTTGGGAAGCATCAGAGCATAGCTATGAGAAGGGGGAGGAAAGGAGAGCCAAATAAACTCTTGGATTGGTACATTCAGACCTCATTGGTCCTCTACCCACTCCCTCCTATTGTGGATCAAGGTATGTACTCACCTTCATTGATTACTACTTGAGATTCCACTGGGTATACTTCCTAAAATAGAAATCTGAAGTATTTGAGCAATTGAAGATTTGGAAGGCCTTAGTGGAGAATCAAAGTGGGAATAGGATAAAAATCCTTAGGAATGACAATGGAAAATAATATGTCAATAAAAATATGCAGCATATTTTTTAGGAATGTGGCATTCAAACGCAACATTCAACTCCTTGGACACCACAACAAAATGGCGCGGCATAGAGGAAAAATAGATCTCTCAAAGAGATGGCCACATGCATGATTGAGGAAAGGGATCTAAGTCCCAAGATATGGGATGATGATATCAATTGTGCTGCATATATACAGAACATGGAATTCCACAAATCAGTCTAAGGAAAAACTCCTTACGAGGCATGGTTTGTCCATAACCAAATGTCTCAAATTTCAGAATTTTTGGATCAAGAGCACGGGCTCGAATTCCAACAGAAAAGAGGAAGGATTTGCAACCACAGAGATAGGAATGTACATTGTTTAGTTATGGTGAGGAAGAAAAGGGTTATAATCTCTTTGACACATCCAAACTCAAGACTTTCATTGAGAGGAGTGTGCAATTCGAAGAGGAACCAATACCAGATTTTGAGCTTGCACCGGGGGAATGCTCTTCTCCCCAACAACTTGATGAAGTAAGCAATGATTCAATATTTTTATTTTATGATAATTATGATAATGATATGGCTGTATATGAAATTGTTTTATATGAGTCACCATCAAGTCCCAAATGGGCTGAAAAAATCATAGAAGCTGTAGGGGAATTGGGAGGAAATCCCCTAGAGTCTAGGAAGACAAGATCTCAAATTCACAATCCTTGCTATCCAAGTGAAAGTGATCTTGTTGAGCACTGTTATATGATGTTTGGATCTGATCGATAGTCATATCAAGAAGCTTTTCATGATCCAAGGTGGCAATCAACAATTCAATATGAATTCAATTCTCTCCAAGAGAATGAAACATGGGAATTGGTTCCCCTTCCTCTCAAGAGAAAGCTTGTGCAATGCAAATGGGTCTTTCGAACCAAAATTGTTGAAGATGGTTCAGATGTTAAATACAAGGCCACATAGGTTTCTAAGGGCTATTCTCAATTCAAATGTGTGGAATACACTGAAACCTTTGCACCGGTTGCAAAGATGGATTCAATAAGACTAGTTCTAGCAATTGCAGCTAGTAAAGGTTGGTAAGTGCACCATATGGATGTCAAGAGTGAATTATTACATGGTGAAATAAATGAGGAGATATAAATGCAGAAACCTAAAGGTTCCCAATAGGATCCTTCACTTTTTTTCAGGTTGAATAAATCACTTTATGGACTCTAGTAAGCCCCCGGGGCTTGGTATGCAAAAATGGATAGTTTCTTGCTCTCAATTGGTTTCATTCGATACAAATATGATCCAAATGTGTATTTGAAGAAAAATGGTGTTGTATTTCAGGTTATTGTACTGTATGTATATTAACTCTTAATTACAGGGAGATGCAACAACCAAATTGTATCAATCAAGGCATCCCTACATAGTGAGTTTGCAATGACAGAGCTAGGATTGCTAAAACAATTTCTAGGATTGGAAATTGAGCAATTTGAAAGAGGAATCATGCTGATTCAACATAAGTATGCTTCAGACCTGATAATTAAGTTCAATATGGCTGACTATAAGGCAACCAAGTGCCATTTTCTTTCTGGCATAAGACTAGGTGAATTTGGTGATTCTCCTTTAGTAGATTGTACAATGTACATGCATCTAGTTGGTGGTTTGATGTACCTTACACATACCAGACCTGATTTGTCTTATGCTGTAAGTGTTATAGCAATTTATATGCACCAAAAACATGAGATCCATTGGAAGGCAGCCAAAAATGTCCTCCAATATGTCCAGGGGACAAAAAGTTTTAGGGTACATTATGCAGCTAGTTCTTCACTTCAACTAGATGGATTTTTTTATTTAGATTGGCCTAGAGATCCCACTGAAAGAACGTCCACATCAGGTTTTGTTTTCATGCCTGCTTAAGGTCCAATTTGCTTGTATATTAATAAACAACACACAATTTCTCTTTCTTCAGCAGAGGCTGAATACAGGGCAACAGTGAATGCAACCACATAGTGTGTTTGGTTGCAAGTAATTCTTCAAGAGTTTGGTGTTGCAATTGATTCTCCTACCAAAATTTTGGTGTACAATAAAAGTTCCATAAAGATATATAATGATCCATTTTAGAGGCAGTGAACAAATCACACAGAGATCCATATGCACTACATCCGGGGCTTAGTGCATGATAGAGTGATTTCCTTGCACAATTACCCATCCACCGAGCAAACTATCAACATATTCACCAAGATTTTACTGGGAATACCTTCACTCACTTGAGATATTTTCTTGGAGTGAATAATGGATGGTTATTGCTGCTATTTTTTGCAGGTTTTCATACCCATGTCCATTCTTGAGGGGAGGTTTTGTCCATTGAGGTTTTCCTTCTTTTCCTCATTTTACATGGACAAATAAAATTTCTGTTTGTATTGAGGTGACTTGAGCCTTTGTTTCCAATCCCTCCCATAAAATTTTCATGAGTTGTACTAAATGATGGATAAGGGGGGGTGTTATAATAGTAATCCACCACTTAGTCCATTATTCTAAAGCCTTAGCCAATTTTAATTGCATTTATACATTGATATGTTATAGTTTGGACTTAGGGGAGTTAATCTAGCATAATAACCAGTTAATTTGATGCTTTAACACCTACATGATCTCTCATGCTCAGTAAAAATCCACATGTACACCCTCATTTATGACAGGTGCGCTCCCATTCCTTGAATTGAGGAATTATGGTTGAGTAGGAGCGCTAGGGGTGGTTTTAGACCAAATTTTAGATTGTTGGAGCATTTAATGCCCAAATTGAACCTCCCACTCACTTACACACCCATGCATTCCAAGGAGTCATGATTGCTCCAACACACTTCAACAATGTCTACACCACCATTCATGACCATTTGGGCTGAGTTGGAGCGGGTTTGGCACACCTAGGGGGACTTGAGGCCAATTTGGCTAATTTCACATGTACACTGATATTTGACTTCCAAAGCCTCTCAAATTGAACCAGATGTAATATAAAAATGTTCAAAACATATTCACATGTTAGACACTAAAATAATATCCAGTTTCTGTTCACACTGTGTATGTAAAATTGTTCCTCTTTCATGCTTTTTTGTTGGTTTTGCAAGCAATTCGATTTGTGAGTTTCTCTAAGGCTCCTAGATATTGTTGTATATTAAAATTATCATAGAAATAATGTAGTTCACATGTTCATTTTCCATTAGTGCTATGACACTGACCTCTCCTTACTCTTGTATTCTCTTTGTCCTTGTCTCCCCATATTGTCGCTCCACTTCTATGTCTGTCGAAGTCCTTGATGATGATTCTCGTGAATCTTGATCGATTTCTTGTACCGTTTCTTTATCCACTGGGGCATCAGATGGAGGTATTTCCTCTGCATCTAATACTTCCTCAAGACTAACCTGCTCCCTCCATGTCACAGGCCACTCCGCCACTACTGCGTCTAGCTCCTTGTTAGTTATCTTATATTGCGTAGCCAACCATTGTTTCTCCTGGTCCCTCCTCACTTGGATATGTATTGCATGCAGGCGTATGGTGAATCTTACGACTCGTTTGTACTTTTCCATCGCTTCCTCTGACAACCGTGGAAACTTGGCAGCTGTGGCTTCCAGCGCCTCCCAATACAGCCAAGACTGTATTACGCAATCCTGCAATCTGTCAGCCTAACTGAGATACCACAGGTTTTGATATCTAGCTCCCTTGCATACTTTGAAAATTTCAATGTCCATTCCCTGATAATCCTTAGGATCCATCCATGTGACCAAGGTGATCAAAATTATCATCCAAATATAGGTGAATGGCCACTTCCCCTCTTGGACTAGGATTGCATCTTCAGTCATTTGGTTCAATAGAAATAAAGACCAATTCATCTGTATGCCCTCGACGCACAACTCAACACATGTGATGACTCCCAAAGTACATTATTTTGGGTGACTCTTCTACACCACCTTAATGGCTAGAATATTTGCTATGACATGAACAAGCTTTTCATTGATTGTATCCATGACATATTCCCACTTGTTGCGATCAAATCCATACTTCTTTTTCAACTTTGCATCCAACCTATCGTCATTATCTTTGTCATGAAAGTACTACGATAGTGACTGGAACCAACTGGTCCCGCCACATGTATCCACCGTGAAAGCATGCCAATAACTACCTGGAACATGCGTTGGATTCCACTAACCTACCAAAATGTGGCATGTGGATGAGGCCTAAAAGCACTGACTTCTATAATCCCAATTCCCACTGCTGTGGGGTGCGCACGGTTGGGTCACTCTCCAACCCAGTCCTCACCTAGAATGGATTCGTTGTGCACTCCATAGACGCTAGCATATTGTGGTCTTTGTATTTCATCCTGGTTAAACATGGCACAATGTTGAAAGTGCACTTCATTCCCGTTGGTAACGCAGGAATATTGATCAGATACCTCTAATTCTTTGTTGACTTCCATGGCTTGGTGTTGGGTTTGCATGGTTGAAAAAAACTAGGGATGTCTGCATCGGTCACCCTAGTCCTTGCAGTGGAGGCCTCAGCTGTAGCTTCTGCTTTTGCTCTGGCTGAAGTTCTTTTGTTTCACTTCTTCTGCATAATTGACTTGGGTCGATTGACCCCCCTCTTCTTCTGCATGATTCGTGACGAACCCACCACCATGCTGGCCACCTCCTACAAAATTGGAACACCAATTACTAGTAAACCCCTAACACTCCTGCTGGAAATATCTTGTGGCATGTCGGCACTCTGCATAACTAACAACTGCTCATGAATGTGCTACAATCACTCACTGTGCACTATACTCGACACTACTCTTCAATATTACTCAACTCTGCAACTCAATCTTACTCAACAGTATAACTCAATATTTACAATGGTGACTTCAAGCTGCAGCTTGCCAATTATTATAGCACGGGATCGATTGTGTGAAATGTTTTCCAATAATCACAACCAAATCCTCCCTCATCCCCCAAATATGTTGTTGATCCACTCCGATCTAACGATCGAATCCACCATTAATGCACATTTTGTCCAACAACAACACCTGATAACCGGTTTAACTACTGCATTTACTACCCGATTTGACTCTATCACATCCTTGCGGACATCGCCACATTGCTACCTAATTGTGACCTTGACATATCTACTTGCGCTGCCACTTGTTTCAAGTGCGCCAACCTATTTATTATTATCTCATGCAAGAAACCCAATTTTTTATTATTATTATTTTTCTTTAGTCTACGCAATGCCTCAAGCATCGTGTTGCACTGGGCCCTTCCTATAGGGCTTGAGCCAGCTTCCATTCACTAACTTTTGAAACATCACACCATTTAACTATTGCAACTATATTGCACCTCCCTTGGTAATGAAATTGATAACATAAGGACCCAACCAATGCATTTGCAACTTACCTGGTTGTTTCGCAAACTTACTGTCATATAGAAGCACGAGGTCACTCACTGAAAGTGCTTATTCTTGATGTGTTGATCATGCCACGCTTTCTGTCAATCCTTCTCAATGGATTAATGAAATCCTGCGATGAACCGGTCTTCCTCTAGTTGCACCAACTGAACTAGGCATTCTTCCAGTGCTCCTTCATCATCTATCCCTATCATTGTTTCAATGCACAAACTTGGAACAATATATTCCATTGGCATCATTTCCTCCCAACCATACACCAACTTGAATGGTCTCAGACCTGTCAACCTTTTGCAACTAGTGTGATACTCCCATAAGACTGTCGAAATATTCAAATCTCAATCGTCGCGGTTCGCGTTGCTGACCTTTGTAAGCACAGGTTCAAACACCTTATTGAATGCTTCAACTGTCACATTAGCTTGCAGATGATAAGGGGTGCTCTTCTTTTGTTGTATCTGGAAATATTATGTCAGCGCACTGATGGTGCGATTGATGAAATGACTCCCCTGATTGCTCATCAAGACTTTTGGACAACCAAAACGAGTGACAACATTTTCAAATAAAAACCTTTTTATAGTCACATCAGTGAAATCTACCATTCGTGCGGATTCTTCCCACCTCATAGAATAATTTGTCACCATGATGATAGATCGCACACTGGTTCTTTTTCCTAGTGGGTTGATTGGTCCCACGAAATCCATTGTCGATTTATCAAATGGATGCATTGTTACCTGAGGTACCAAGGGAATCTCATCCCTTCATGACGACTTACAGGCTCTTTGGTAGACATCACAAGTCCTCACAAAGTATTCCACATCACCATTGAGAGTTTGCCACCAGATTGCTATGCGGAGTACCTTTCTGGCATTTGCACGACCTCCATAGTGTCCCCCTATGACTCCTACATGTGCTTCCACCAATACCCATTCCTTTTCATGCGGTAGGACACATTGACAAAAGTTTTCATCAAGTCCCATCTTGTAGAGATATTCAGTAATCAACTGGAATCTATGGCTCATAAAACCAACCACTTCTTCTGACTTTTAGTGAATCCCTCTCGTGTCATTCCTATCACTAAAAACTGAACTATTTTCTCATAGTAGTCATTAACCATTCTAATTCTGAATAGCTGCGCATCGTGTAACCTGTCCTCGATGTTCATCGGTTCTTCAACTGTCTCTATTCATGACAAATGGTCAGGTCCCACATTCAAGCGACCTGGCTTCACAATGATCTTGAAATCAAACTCTTGGAAGAGGAGTATCCACGGGCATATCTTCCCACCCAACACAGGCTTATTCACTAGGTATTTCAACACAGAGTGATCAGTGAACATATTGAAATGACCTCCCAACAGATAGTGTCGGAACTTATGCAATGCATAAACCATCGCCAACCCTTCTCTCTATGTCGTGGTATAATTATTCTCCGTAGATGACAACTTTCGATTGGAAAAATCAATTAGATGATCAATATCCCCTTCTCCTAGTTGCGCCAACACCACTCCCAATGCGATTGACGATGCATCAACATGGACATGGAATTCCTTCGTCCAATCCTGAAAAACCAATATTGGTGTTGTATCCATCTTCGTCAGTAATGCATTGAAACTTCCCTGACACTTGTGACTCCACTCGAACTGCGTATCCTTATTCAAAAACTTCTCCATAGGTGTTGTGATCGTGGCATATCCTCTGATGAAATTGCGACAATATCATGTATGTCCTAATATCGCTCTAAGTTGCTTCACATTCGTGGGTGGTGGTAAGTTAACAATAAGCACAATCTTCATTGGATCAACTAGCAGTCCTTCCTTACAGACAATGTGCCCCAACAACATCTCGAATGATGCACAAAATATACATTTCTTTGAATTCAACGCAATCTGATGTTGTCGATACCGCTCCAACATCAGTCGTATATTTTCAATATGATCCTTTACCAACCCACACACCGTCCAATCATCCATGTATACTACCAAAACAATTTGTATAAAATCCTTGAATGTAGTAACTATGATCCTGGAAAATATCTTAGACCCATTCTTGAGTCCAAATGGCATCACCGTATACTGAAAACATCCCCATTCGCTCAGAAAGGTTGTCTTATGCTGATCCTCGTTCGCAATCTTGATCTGATGATAGCCAACAAAGCAATCTGGGAATGAATAGATCTCTTGACTGCCTACTCCTTCCAACACTTCATCAGTAAATGACATTGGAAATGGATCATGAAGGCATGCAACATTCACCTTCCTGATATTAACACATATTCAAACCTCTCATGTCTTCTTATTTTGCACAACCATAGGACTTATCCACTCCAATTCTTCAACCGGTTCTATGATTCCTGCATACAACATTTTGTCGAGCTCAGCCTTGACTCTCTCCTTGTATCGTGGATTCTGGCGGTACAACCGCTAATTTACAGGCTTCACATCAGGCTTCATTGGTATTTTTCATTTCTCCCGAATCTCCTAGTATCCCTTTCATTTCTAAAACTTCATTGAAAACAAGTCTTGAAATTCATGAAATAGATCAGTGATCTTCACCATGGTTTCTTCATCCCAATAGTCTCCAATATTTGCAAATTCTGGTTTCTCCTCTGTCCCAATATTGACCTTCTAAATATTTAATCACTGGTGAACTTTGTCTGGCGACATCTCTGTTGTTGTGATATCCTGACTTCCTTCAGATTCTGGAATGTTGATGTTCCTTTGGTCATATCCATCATCATACCCTCCTCTTACATTGTAACACTCCATCATCGATTGCATCATTGGTGCTTCATGCGGGTCCACAGGATATGCAACTGGAGCTACCTTCAAAACAATGTCACCGATATGATGTAGTGCACTAGGAATCACTGGATCAGCATCTGCAAAAATGAAGGTGTGACTGAAACAAATTGACAACTCCTCCCATGTCGTGATCTATCAACGAAGCTCGACCGATACATACCATTGTCAGGGAATTTAATCCATGCACAAAAGCATGTACCCACTCATTCTTTGGCCATGAAACCCACATGGTCTGACATGCAATCAAATGGTCCTTAGGATGATTACTCCCATCATACTTCTCTGATCGGTACTGTTCTATTCCACCGAAGCAAACTTAGATCAACCTGCGACATAGCGACCACCCATTGATCGATTTCATATGTGTCAACCACCAACGTGTTGGAGTAACCTTCAATGCTTCATCCAATTCCAATAGCCTATGTGGTTCCAACACCGTATATTCAAAATCAACCAAAAATTCAATTAAATTAGGCAGTCCCTCATATGTTGGTAACTCAACAATATTCATTGCGAGTCGTCGTAGCGACTGAGTTATTCTTCCACACTTTTGAATCGATACCTCATGCATCTGATTCTACCAATTCTCCAATGCATCATCAGAATCTGAAGATGCAGAGCTAGATTTTCTCTAGCCTAGCTCTCTGTCTATAGTAGGGTGGACATAATCTTCTGAGATGTTGTATGCATGATCCCATCCCCCTACAAACTCTTCTTTAACTGGTTCGACAGACCTTCTTCCTTCGCTTGGATACATCGGGGCTATGAATCTAATATCACAGTTCTCAAAATTTATCATGTGTTTCTTGAATTTGATCACCTCCAAGCTGTCGTTAGCCCATCCAATCCCTAGTAGTGCGGGATACGAGCTTCCTTCATTGACAATCTCGATAACATCGAAATACGCATATTTATGCATTCCTTCGACTTCCACCGCTAGATGTGGTAATCAGACAATTAGTGTCACCCTGGCTTGGTTAGCATGTCGCAGTTGTACATGGGACCAAACCAGTTGTGGTTTCCCCATATTTTCCCATGTCTGGTTCATCAGAATGTTGACATCCGAGCCTAGATCCAGAATAACTAAATCTACCTTGTAATACCCAATCTGGATATTCATTCTCATTTCTTTCCCAGTTTTCTTCTTATGTAGAGAGTTCACAGCATAATCCTTATGCCCCTTCTCTGGTCAATGCAATAGAATCGCGATCTCAGTGAGTGCATCAGGATGTTTTGCCAGCGACAGACAACATTCAAAGAAAATTTTCAAGGTACCATGTTGTTGCGATGGTGCTGCTGCTAGAGTTGAATTAAAAACATGTGGCATTTTGTAAACAAGCAGCTTACCCAGATCTCTTCTTATGGAATCATGTTGTTCAAAGAACGTATCTGTTGGTCACTCTATATGCAAGTTAATTACAGCTAACATACAGAATGCTCAATATAAATTGTCAACCCAGGGAAGTATTTTATTTCAAAGATAATTCATACTGTCTGTGCATAAACACTAAGTAGCTGATCAAATGAATGAAATATTAACTGTCCTATTTATCTACTCAATCAAACTCCTCTCATGGCTAAACTAATCTAAATTACCCACCTAGAAATTTAGAAATGCAATTACTTCCTACAATATCAATCCAGTAATTAACGAATCTAGAAATAGATAACTAGACTTACTTTTGAAGAAATTTGAATCCTAACATTATCAGATTATATGTAAATCCATCATCACTAGTTTAATTCAACGAATATAAGAATTGGAAATAACAACAATTGAACTAAACAAACTCTAAACCATAATCTGACTGAATTAGCAAACCTGAGAAAGACAAGTAATTGAAAGGAACTGGAGTTGAGCTTGACTGTAACAACTATTGGCACACATGCATAATGGAAACTAACCTACACAGTCGGTTGTCACACCACGTAGTTACAGCTTAAAGGAAATGCAATTGTTACTATCAAAGGAACTACAATGATAAATCATTACTGTTGCAGCTAACAGTAAAGAATACAATTACTTAAATTTCCACACCACACAACAAAACAATCAAAACATCTAATTAACTTGGCAATATCCATGGAAGGTGGGCCCAGCCTTCAAACATAGATGCTGGAACTAGCACAGGTTAAGATGCAAAAATTAGAAGAATCTTGCTCCTTATATTAAAATGACAAATTAAAAAATACAACTCAGTGTCACAGCTTACACAGTCTGATCAATAATCAACCAACCCTTGGCTCAGAATGTTTCCCAATATTTATACATGAACAATCATAACCTTCACCCACTAATATCGGGAAACCATGAAGATATATGATCTTCAGGCTTCCTTGTTACAATGTGTTGTTATAGCTGGGAGTGGAATTGAATGGAAATAGAGAATATAGGGAATCCTTTTGCTCGAGTCGTTAGTGAATAGACAGAACCAATTTAAGAGATACCATATCTGTTGCATCTATTCCTTAAGCAATGGCGCGCTGTCGCAATTGAGTCTATTGCAGCTAAGTTTTTTTGCATCTATGCGTGGAATGACGAACTTTGTTTGTGTCCAACATGTGGAGCTTGGACTGGAAAGTAACATCTGGAAACGAAAGCTCATCTTCTCTTCAAATCACCTGGGTTGCTACACTTGTACTTCTCAAAGCTTGAACTATCTTTATGAAATCATGATGTGTTAGCATAATTCAAGAGACAGAGTTCTGAACTTAACAATCATAGGCATTAATAAGATAAAACAATAATTAATCATACCTGTGAATATTCAAGGTTCAATGTGAGAGGAAAACATCTGTCTAGTGCATAGAATGAAGTAAGACAAGGAAAAAAGGGTATAATAGGTGTGGTAAAAAAGGGGTATTTTAGGACCCAACATCTCCCCCCAACTATCCTGTTGCATGTCATCATGCAACAAATTCCACTAATCTGAATTTGATTATGGAATTGTACCTTGTTCATGGAGAGAGGAAAAATTGTAGGAGCACTAAGGAGGTTCACTCCCACCCAGATATCCCTTACATGCAACCTAGTATTTCAACACTTCTTCTCCTCTGCCTTAGTCAATGAAAAATCATCCATGTATGGCCTTACTGGCCACCAAATGAGTGGAAATTTAAACTTAAGTCCCAACCAATGAACTCCACACTTCTTCATACAGCCCACATATCCTTCGACCATGGGGAGTGCCCGTTTAAAATTTTTAAAACAACAAGGGTCCCTTTTCTTTAAGGCTGGAGAAGAATTCTGCCATCTATGTTTACTACCTTCCAGAGCCAGCTATTGCTCTCTAGAAATCTGATCAACACAAGTAGAGATGACCTTTTCTTGTAGTTCAATCAACTGCTGGGTTTTCATGGGATATGCCAGCCTCTTTTCCTAAAAAGTGAGAAGAATCCGAGGAGATTGAGGTTCACTCTGAATCCACATATTGGAGTTAGCCTCATTCTGAGAGGTTGTTTGAACGACCCTCTCCCACTGTTCATGATTGTTGACAAAAGAGGCAAAGGCCCTTAACTGGACATCACCTAAGTAAGGAGCAGGGTTATAATTAAGGTCCAAAGGGTAGGCCATCTCATGCAAATAAAATTCACATAACCAGTTCTGCTTAGTGAAGTTGCTTTCCATAAAGGTTTCCAAAAAATGGGCAGAGGGTGTCAATCTAAAGGGTCTCCCTTCCTTTAAGGATTTTAATTTAAAAAAAGTTAATTGTTCATACAAAAATACCAGATAGGAGGGATATGGAGCTCTGAAACTCATCAATTCTTGGAAGAGGGCACATAGATAATCTTTCTCCTTCTACATGGACTTGAATTTCTTCAATTCCTTCAACTCTTTTTGTACCTCCTCCCAACGAATCTTTTGAAACATTGGATCCTCTGCCCATTTTTCCCTCAATTCCTTAATAGTTTTTATGTTCTCAACAAGAAGAACCATTCATGCCTGACATCTATCCACATAAAATTTCCACTTCTTTACTTCCACCCTTAACAATGAGAGTTCTGCATTCTTTTCATCATTAGAATTTGAAACAATTTCCTGAGGAATTTGCATTCCTTCTTTATCACCTGATGTTTCAGCCTTCTCTTCTTGAATTGTGAGTGTAACAACTTCATCCTTGCTCAAAGTTGCTACATTCTTTGCCTGTATGGCTGCTTCAGTAATCAATTCTAGAGATACTGGTTCTTGTGTGACAACCTCCTTCTCCATTAGTGCCACAGCAATCTCTGTTTGTGTGGAAGATTCAACAAATGTGATTGAAAATGTTGGTTCTTGTGTGGCAGCATCTTCTATCATCAATATTGTAGCGACCTCTATTTGTGTGGCTACATCAACAAACAATTTCAGGAATACTAGTTCTTGTGTAACAATATCCCTCTTTTGAGTCCCATCCCAACAACCTTCAGTCTGTACTGTGTCTTCAACAGAAAATTTTGGGAATGTTGGTTCTTGTCTAACAACATCCTCTTCTTGTTGAACTTCCTCTTGGTTCAGTTCTGTGTCTTGAGACTGTTCTGGAGTTTCTTCAAGATCTCCCAGGTTGTAATCAGGAATTGTGTCAACCACTAGCTCGACTGTTTCCATTTGAGTGGCAGCCTCAACAAGATTTTCTAATGGCATTGGTGTTGGGTAAAAACATTGATCAAATTATAACACAATTCCAACGATTTAATTGTCAACCCGGAGAGAGTGTAAACTTGTGAGGCACAAACAAAATATATGCAGGGGAAGAGTGTCGCTGAACTGAATCTATAACTGAAATGAAAAATACATGACTATAATTAAATTAAACTTTATAAGACAGGAAATGACATAAAAATAAATCTAATCTAAAAAACAAGAAATCGCAGGAAATGAATATGATCTAAGAAAACATAAGAATGCATGAAATAAATTGGTATAAAGTAAATAACATTAACTGGTACAAAGCAATTAACAATAACTGGTGAGCTCACGATAAACCTATGCTAACAATTCATAAACAAGACGTAACTGAAAATCTACACTAACAACTTATAAATAAAGAAATGCTGGAAATATATATTAACATAAGAGAGTCAAAGCAGGTGCATGAAGCATCATCTCCACTACATAACAATCATAAATCTTATTCTATGACTAACTCTGAAATATTCTCTACTTCAAACCACTAGAGAGGCCTCTAACTAAAATGAGGAGAGAGCCTTCCTAGTTATACATAAATCCACGATAACTGATCATAATTAAAGATCCACTATTCTCTCAACCTATCCCTTAAAATTCTCAACAAATAGACAACTCATCCCTTTAAATCCTCAACAAATCTACAACTCATCCCTTTAAACCCTCAACAAAATATTGGATGAGATATTCTCTCCACATGTCCTTGATCTTCTCCTTGAAGTTAGCCACATCTAGAAGATGAAATTCGAATCTGAGGCTCGGTGGCCACTTTTGAGCTTGCTAAGGTCTTCAAATACACCTGTAAACATCACCAAACTCACCCAAATTTAAAGTATAATGGAAATATGTTATTTTTCTCAATAATTAACCATAAATTCACTCAATAATACTCAAAAAATAAATGG
>LPNX010827281.1:42333-92444 GCA_001517045.1 Pseudotsuga menziesii | reverse complement strand
GGATGGATAAAGGAAGGAATACGTTACAGCAGGAATACCTATTAAACAAAGTTTCACAATATTTTTTTTTTTTAAAATTGCAGCAGGCGTCGCTTAAGCGATGCTTAGTAACCGTCGCTTATCCGACAGTTCTTCTTTGTATCCGTCGCTTAAGTGACAGTTATTTATGTCGCCGATCCGACAGTTATGCTTCTTATCCGTCGCTTATCCGACAGTTTCCCTTTCTCTCCGTCGTTTAAGCGACGCCTAGGGGTGCAAAAGTTTTTAAAAAATTTCCTCATTGTCGCTTAATAAGTGTCAAATAACCGATGATTTAAATTCAAGCGACGGTTACGTAAGTGTCGCCTAACCGATGCCAAGTTTCCGACGCTTCAAAAAAAAGCAAAGTGTCATACATGCGACAGGGAAGTGTCGAAAATCCGACATGACGGCCGTCGGATTTTTGGTCAAAATGTAGTAGTGATCCTATGGAACATCTTATGGAAAAAATTATACACCCTATGGGTCCGGGTATCAACCCGCGTATCAGTCTCCTAACTATGGCTTCGTAGCACCTCAGCCTCAAGGTACTCCAAATTACAACATGCAACCCTACATGGGTCAAATGGGAGGAGGATACTATCCCACTGGCCAAGTCCATGGTGTCTATAACAATCAACCCTATGTGAACCAACCTTATCAAGGATATTGAAACCAAAGGCCTAAACCTAGACTCCCTTTCCTTGCAACGCTAAACCTACCTAACTTGTCGAAATTAACAAATGATCCGGTTGCTCATGACCCGCCATGGCCGATTGTTCCCTCTAAGCTTCCTTCGGACATTCCAACGTTCGAGGTTAAGAGTGGTGAAGATCTTGGTGAGCATTTCATGACGTTCCACCTTTGGTGCTCTTCTAATTACTTGAATAATGATTCAGTTTGTTTAAGGCTATTTCAACGCACCCTTATGGGGCCTGCGGCAAAGTGGTACATAGAGCTGCCTGGGGCAACTTATAAATCATATAATGACATAGCTATGAATTTCCTTAATCACTTTCAACTACCTATGTGTTACGACATCAGTACATAACTCTTGTCGGCATTCGGCAGGACAAAGCCATGCATATATCTGATCAAATTCAAGAGTGGCCTAGACGGAAGAGATTGATTAAGGAATTTATACCACCAGAGTTCCTTTTGGAATGGTTCCTCAAGTATTTATTGCCTTGCATAGTGAAGGATATTTCAACATCTGGAGTGAAAAATGAGGAGCAAGCTATCTTTAGAGATCAAGAATTGGATTTCATTTATTCTCAATCTGGGCTCTTGTATGAGATCATACCGAATGCACCTAGATCCAATTTTGACCCTAAGCTTAAACCTGGGCCACATGCTGATGGAATTGTTGGATCTGCGAGTGATAAACCCGTAAGCTTGGTTACAAACCAAATGAGTAATTTGTCTGTTAACCAGCCTGCATCGGGACAAGCTACAGCTTTGTCTCTTCTTACCCAAATGGCGAAGGTACTTTCAGTGCAGTCGTCGAACCAGAAAGGTAACCAGTAACCTGGATGGAATAAAAAGAAAGGTAAAAATAATTGAAAGGGTGGGAATAAAAATGAAAATGACAATAATGACAAGAACAAAAAAAATAATGCTGGGGGGGAAAAGAAACCTAAGTGTAAGGTCAAATTTCCTTGTAAGTTGTGTGGGGATGATCACCTCACTCACTTGTTCCCTCGAATGGAAGACGCCTTGAAGTTCATCGCACAGGGACAAACTTTGCTGACCAATCCTTTACCTCAAAATCAAAATATGAACTCAAGGACTGTGGATCTTGGTGGTGCTTCTGGTGGGACTCCAAACCTGGAAGGCACCACTAGTGGCCATGGTTGCATTAACATGGTGAATGCTACGAATGTTGTGACTCATTCTAAAGATTATGGTACATCACAATCTGACCTAGGAAAAGAACCCACTCCACATGAGAGCCCTTTGCATATTGAAAAACCTAGTGATAATCCTAAATTTATGCCTCGCATTCCTAAGGGATTCTTGAAGCGTTCGGGGCACAATCCTAATTCCCAAGCCACCCAGAATTTTTTTTTAGTCGAGGATTTGGGACAGACTCCTTGTGCGATGTCTGCATTAGAATTTCTTCAGAATTGTCCTCTACAAAGGAAAGCCTTGTTGTCTGCTCTTGGGGTGGTTGATGAAATCTCTCTTTCTATCTCCTTACTATGTGTCCCTTTTGGAGCATGTAGAGTGTCTAAACAACACCATCAAGCGCACAGTGATTGATGAGGGCGTTGCAGCTTCCGTGATGTCTTTGTCATGTTGGAAGGGGTTGGGTTCTCCCGCATTGTCTAAGTCAGGAAAAATGTTAACTACATTTAATGGAAGATTGTTTTGGCTGCACAACATTATTCCTCACCATGACATATCTCCCTGTGTTTTTACTCCAATTTCGATCGGGAGAGCTCGTTGGATGCAGAATTTGATTCTGCATCCAACGAGTACCCACACTGCATACTTTTGATGGACCCTGCTACCCCAAAAACAAGAAATACCTGAAAAAAGTATGCATTGTGGGTACTCGTTGGATGCAGAATCAAATTCCACATCCAACGAGCTCTCCCAATCGAAATTTGAGTAAAAACATAGGGAGATATGTCGAAAATACGAACACAAAAAGTAGTTTTTTCTTTCTTCCTCCAAAATTAATAAATATTATCTTATTATTTTAACTATTATTTTATTATTTTAACTATTATTTTATTATTTTAACTATTATTTTATTATTTTAGCTATTATTTTATTATTTTCCTTAGGAGGCCCATTTTAGACCTCAAAATTCCTCTAATGTGTTTCAATTTAAACTTAGCTAAGTACACATAATATAACCAATGTTGACACAGTTCACTTCACACTTGCATTCACTTTGCACTGTTGTCAACAACCATCGACACAGACTCCCTAAACATCGGCCCGGAAGGGGTTTTACGCCTTCCAGCACACCTATAGAGCAGGTTCAGTCTCGCCCGATATGTTCGAGGGAGGGCTGCAGGAACCAAGTTTCCGCAAAGTGAAGAGGACTTTGCATTATCGTCTACCCAGTCGCAATATCACCCATAAATCCAGGTTCGTAATTGCACTATTAACCATATCTACTTATCATCATTATCCGCAATCACATTGACCCATATTTATATCGGCAAAGACATCAACATACATTAAATCGATAAGTACTGCAATACTTCACATCATTCACATAACATTTACAAGGAAAAAGATAGATGTAGCATAATCAACTTATCTGTCCCATTGCAGATGTTAGCACCATTTATGGGCTAAGTAATTGGTAAGGGATTTGGCCGGTAAAAAGAGGAAAAGGCTTGAAAATTTTCTTATCATATGACCTTAAACAATGTTGATGAGGGTCTGCATGTGTTTGATGGGACATTGATAGATTTAGAATGCCAAATACTTAAGAAGTTCTTATTTTTTACCTTGAAAATGCATGTAAATGGAGAAATCCGCCCTTAGTTGAATGATGATAGGGAATGGATGGCTAGGATATGCAGCGAAGAATATGAAAGCCCAAAATCATTTTCGCCAAGGAAAAATAGGGAACGAAAAGGAAAAAAAGACAAGTTTCGGAGGTGAAAATTGGTAAGTTTGACTTTCATTTTCCGCACCCCAGGATCCGACGCTTCGGAAAGGCATGAGCGGAAAGATAAAAATCGAACTTTCAAGAAGTTAAAATCCCAATTTTTTATTTCCGCGGTCTAAGCTCTGACGACTCTGAACGCTTCCACACAAATCAATGGTCCAGCAAAGGCAGAAGCAAAAAGGAGGGAGCAGAAAGATCAAAATCAAGCTTCAAGAAAGTTGGAAGATTTTCCTTTGGTTTTCTGCTAAGGGCGGAAACGGATTGGAGGAATTGGAAAGGTGGGAGAGGAAAGCTCCAAATCGAGCTTCAAGAAAGTTGGAAGATCCGCGTTTCATTTTTCGCTAAAGGCGGAAGTGGAAATACGGAGGCGGAAGAGGAGAAGTTTCAATGAAGAAAATTGGAAGATCCACGTTCTTTTTTCTGCTAAAGGCGGAAGCAGAATGGAAGAAGCGTAAATGCAGGGGGGAAAGAGGAGAATTTTCGATGAAAAAAGTTGAGGGATTCCCGTTCAGATTTCTGCTAAAGGTGAAAGAAAAAGGGTGGAGGTGGAAGGGAAGAAATATAAAGTTCTTCGTTATGAAAGGTCGAAATTCCAATTTTTGTCTTCCAAAGCCCGCAAACTTGATCTTAGATCAATGGCTGAGAATACGTTTTGCAAATATCACTGGTGTGGAAGGATAAAGGGCGTAAAGGATAAGGTGGGGATAGAAAGATCAAATTGAACCTTGAGAAATCTTGCAGCCCATTTTTTGTTTTCCGCAAACTCCAGATCAATGGCCCAGAATGAATCTTGAGGTAAGATCTATGATCCATAAGCGATTTCGCAAATAAAATACAGGAAAGGATAAAAAAAAATTGCAGGTCAAGTGGAAATCCTGTGATCAGTTGTTTTCAAAAAGTGAACCTAATTCCCTGTTGTCAAAACTCCCCATCTGATCCACCATGCACGTTTCAGTGTGCTTTTCTATTTGGTTTATGATCATGGCGAATCTGCCAGATCAGCATTTTGTTAAGATTTTCATTTCATAATGCAACTGTTTTGACTCTGTTTCGAGCTTGGTATCAAGAGCCTATGAAGCTATAAATATACCCTCAATAGAGGAAGACAGGGTTGGAACCCATGAGAATTTTGTGTTATGCATTTTGTGATTTGTTGCTAATAAAATTCCAGAGCCGAATGTTGGTTTGTTATTGCAGAGATTCCTGTGTATTTCATAGTTACAGTCTATTATCCCCTTTCCCCTATGCATGTTTTTCCTGTTAAACTCACCATTATGTGTTATTCATAACTGGAATAAGTGTATAATTGCTCAAAATTCATATTGTTATGATTTGGATATTGTTTTAGGTATTCACCAAGCCTTCCTTCCAAAATTGATGCAGAATTCATCTCTTAAGTGCTCTGTGTTGATAGACTGTTATTGTTCTTTCTTTATCACCAGACAAACTACTATTTGACTATAACCGAGTGCTACCTTTCCTTTGTAGATCTTCACCTGCAAATTGTTATGTCATTCATGAATATTTGTGACTCCATAGCCCAATTTATGCTTTCCTTGTTTCAACCACAAAATCAATCTGAATTTTGTTTTATTTTGATATCTGGCCCTATTAAAAAACTCTGAGAGTCCCCTCTCTAGAAAGGAAGAATCTAGCTCCCTCTCTTAAACTAGGTTTTCTGTTACCTTGGGATTTACCTTCCATAACCTTGGGTACATTATGAGTGCTAACAGCAGATTTAACCCAATAATACAGGAAATGGTTTATCAACACATAATTCATATTCGAAACATCTTCAGATACTACACACTCCACATAAATAAGAGATTACAACCCAAAATATCAAAACACCAATCAAATTCAATTCATAAGAAAGAGACTTCACCAAAACATATCAGCAAAGGAAACTTCATTCCTCATTCGATAGATAGATAGATTCTTCAGTGCTAAGATTTTATATTTTTTATTTACAATCCTAACTCTACTTACAGGATCACCAGGCCATTACAAAATGGTCCACTTAACCAATCACTAACTAACTCAACCAAAATATCCCAGTTTGTAGGTTTCTTCATCCTCCGCAGTTGACTTTGATCTTTGTCGACATCCTTCCTGTTGGTGGCGGTACTGCACTTTGCACATTCCAAACCCTTGCCAACAACCTGCTTTCTTTTTAGTACAATAACAACCCACAATTACCAATATTAATAATTATTAACTAATGAATTGAATCTTAGCTTGGAGCTCAGTGTACTTCTTCCAATTTTGTTTTTTGAAAAGCTAATTCCAAATGTAAAGTTAATGTTATCTGATTATGAGTATATATGTTAGACACTGAGAAGCCCTCAACCCTCTCCAATTTCTATCTCCCAATTTTCATCTTACAAATATCCACCATAACTTTTCCAAATATTCAAAAAAACCTTTCATAAATATACTATTTCTACGATCTAATTTTGACATAAATATATTGTATACTTTAATCTTTATTTCCACAATGTTTTTTTACTATCTCGACTTTGTCAATTATATACTTATATGAAAATTTATTTTTCTTACCAAATAAAAAATTATATATTTTTTATTATGGGTGTGTGTGTGTGTGTGTGTGTGTATTTAATCTTAAAGATGACGCTGCAAGAATAAGGAAGAAGAGTAAACATTTTAGAAATTTGAATTTTTTGAGTTTTGTCTAAATTACAATTCTGATTTATAAATTTATTAATTTTAATGAAAAAATGGATTCAACACTATTGTTACAAGATTGTGCAATGTTAACATGCTCTCTTTAGAGATAGCATTCATTTGTGACATCATACACATGTTTGTGGTTGTATGTTATTTTCCATACTTAACACAAAATCCTTGAGAGGAGCTCGTATGGAGAACCTGTGTTTGTTTTATGTACTCTACATACATTTCAGACTGCTCAACTAAGTCCATCATTATGAGAAATTTGGCTCACTTTATAATTTATGCTAAATGTCATGTATTAATATTGATTTCCCATCTTACAGCCAATTCCAGCTGACCTAGAGGGAGGTGGAAATAATATAATGGAATTATCATTCCTTTAGAAGGTTCAAAACTGGTTTTCAAGATTCGCTAAGAATTAAGCCATCGTCCCTATTGAAGATTCTTGGGTGCTTCTCAATTTCCAAACCTTCATGGATCTGTCTCTTATATTTAACATAAGTATGGTGATGTTATGTCAACACTAAATTCTTTACTCTTGGAAACCAGTTTTGAACCTTCTAAAGGGACGATAATTCCATTATAATAATTCCACCTCCCTCCAGGTCAGCTAACATTGGTTGTAAGATGGGAACTCAATATTAATACATGACATTTAGCATAAATTATACAGTGAGCCATATTTTTCCTAATGATGGACTTAGTTGAGCAGTTAGAAATGTACGTAGAGTACAAAAAATCGACCACGGGTTCTCCATATGAGCTCCTCTCAAGCATTTTCCTGTGAAAATTTAAACAATAGCATAACACAAAATCCTCGAGGGAGGGCTCAAGGGAAGGGTTATATGTTATTTTCTAGACATAACACGAAAATCCTTGAGGGAAGGTTCCCTATGAATAATATATGCTTCCAAGTTATTTTCCTCCTTAGGGATGCTCTATCTCCATCTTTATCATTTTCTTGGACTACATTTTCTCTTCTCTAAAATCAATGTCTTTCCAATGCCTTGGGACTGATTTTTTTAATGGAGTTGTACTCTAATAAAGGTAGCTTCCCAAGGATGGTTCATAATAAGTTATCTATCCTTAGTAATTTGTCAATGTCCACGGTTATTTTCAAGACACAACAAAAATTCCTTGAGGGGAGGTTCCCTCTGAATAACCCTTGCATCCAAGGTTTTTCCTCCTTAGGGATGATCTATCTCCATTTTACCATTTCCTCGTGCTACAGTTCCTTTTCCTCTAAAATCATCGTCTATACAATGCATTGGGATTGATTTTTTTAAGGGAGTTGTACTCTAAGAAAAGTAGCTTCCCAATGATGGTTCAGAATAAGTTAGCCACCCGTGGTAATTTATCAATGTCCGTGATACATGGAATTTTTGTTATAAGAAAACAATATCAATATTCAAACAATATCTCATTGTCACGGTCCATAAAATATGTAGTGGACGATGCATATAATTTGTGATGGAGATCTTAAAATTAGTATTCCTTCATAATGTGCCTATGGTACTTCGCAACTTATTACATCTCTAAATTAATTTCAATGGTAATTGTTGTGAGTTATAAATGTAAATAAAATAGTCTCCACCTTCTACTTAATTACTTAAAAAAATTTCACTTCAAAAGGTAAATGCCCTCCAAATTGAAAATAATAGATACTCATTTGAATATGTAACATGGAAACCCATGAGGTTCCATGAGTTATGCCTCCAACAATATTTAAGGTAAACCCATTCTAGTCAATAAAAAAAGATATTATCATTAGAAAGATATTATCATCATTATGGAAATCAAACAACCATTCATTACATTGTAATATTTTGGCAATGTACTTCTGAATGTGTATTTTCTCCATATTTCTCCAGAAGAACCTAAAAATTTTGCCAATGTTCACAAGATAGCAGGAAGACACAGTGAATTATGTTTCCTATGAAGCATAAGGCCATTTTTAAGACCCCATTTATGGATGTGTTGGAGTGATCTTCTTTTTGCATAGGCAGGTGCAATAGCTGGAAAAGGAATTGGTGGTTTCCCATGCAGAGATGACAATTTCAAAATATTTGTTACAATACCGCCTTCTTATCATTTTAACTCATCACAAATGTGGTGATATAGGAATTCTTAAAGCATTTTTACCATAAAAAGTTCTATAAACTAAAATTAGTTTCAAGTTTTTTTTCAATAGAAAAAAACACATTTTTCTTGCTATTCATATAAAATCAAAGAAAAGTAAAGACATTACATAGAAATCCATCTCCAAGACGGAGATGGAAACTGATAGACAATATGAGATCATCAAAATTATCTACGGGCTTACAAAATAGCATCCTTCAGGAGATATAGATCCATAGTTTACTCTAGGATTGTTGTTCACACATATGTGAGGAAAAAAAAGGAGAGCATGAAGCCTCAACAAACCAACCCACTACTTAGTTAAGAAATTTCACCAAACCTTCATAGACTTGATTCCCCTCCATAATTTTTGCATAACACATAAAACCTTCAGGACACTTAATGGCTCTTTTGGAAAAAGCATCAACATCCGAGTTATATTCCATGTGAATGTGATCAACCTGAATATCCACAAAATTTGACAATATCTAGTTAATAATCACCATCATCATCAATATAAGTATAAGAAGAAGAAATAAGAAGTTAAAACTTATACCTAAATCCATATTTATATTTAAAACTTATAACTAAATCCATCTTAACACTGGGTGGATTTGTTATGTTATGTTATGCTCCCATCTTGGATCAACTAAAGGTCATAAAATTGTTTCCCTCCTTTTTCTCTTATGAGGAAGCAACTACTATGGGAATGGAGGCCTCAATGGAGGAATTAGAGATGACTTTGAAGAGTTTCAATAAGGAAAAAAGTCTTGATCCTGATGGCTGGTCATTAGAATTCTTTCTAGATTTTTTGGAGTTGGTAAGTGTTGATTTATTAAAGGCAATTGAACAGTCTGGAGAGATGGTAAGATCCTTCGCTCTATCAACTCAACCTTTCTTACTCTCTTCCTAAAATGTGAAAATACAAAATCCTTTATGGATTTTCGTCCAATCTCTCTTTCTAACCTGATTTATAAGATTATTTCAAAAATTAAGATGGGTATCATTTTTTATGGTTTCTCAGCTTCAGGTAATGAAGAAAATATTCCTACAGAACATGGGGGTCCAAAACTAGCAAGGATTTAAGATGTAGGATAAGAACATGGAGATAGTTGGTTCATTGTACTGTAGAGAAGAGCATTCTATTGATCTATTATGTGATAACCTATAGAAACATAATGGTTGCGCACCCAATTCCTACATCTTTTTCTACTTCTGGAAGGAAAACTTGTATACTATTATCAACCTATGGAGATTACTATATTATTTGATAAGACAATTATCAAACCCAATAGATAGAACTGTAGCGAATGACATATTGTAAGAGCCATACATGTTGTTTCTATGTAAAAGTGATGTATATTTTAAGTGAACAATATTATGTTTGGAACTGGCAGGAAGTTACAGTGTCATGATTAGCAACATCATGTGACAAACTGTTGGTGGAAACAACTCTTGAATGCAAACATCAGTGCTGAAATGTGCATGGTTTAGTACATAAATAAGTGCCAAATTTGTTGATATCGATTGGCAGAAATCTATGTCTAACTATCTAACAAGAAACAACAAAGAAGCATGTATAGGCTAAATCCAATAGAAAAGGGAACATAGTGCAAAAGAGCGATAATGCTGAGGTGATAGAGAACATAATTATTGGTGTCAGAGTGGGAGAATAATGAAGGATCTATTGATTGATGCCAATTTTGACAAATTATTTTTTTTGTATCCTACAGAGATTAAAATGGATCAGCATAGTGAGAACATGTCGCAATGCAACAAACACAGTGGTGCATTGTAAGGAAGAGAGTGTGAAAGTGTACTATGCTCAATAAGAGAATGGATCAATTAAAAAGTGAAAAAAATGTGTAGTGTTGTAAAGAATTAAAATAATCAACCAAACAAAAGTTCTTTCAAACAAAGGCCTCCTAATGGTTGTGTGATTATAAAACTGCAACAATGAAGGAGGAAGCTCAAGAACTGAGTTGCTTAACCACTTGAGAAAGCAAAACTAATTCAAAGGAATATTCTTTGAGGTTTGCATAGAGTAATTTTAAAATTGATGTATATATTTTCTCTAATCATGTTATGAGTTTTCCTAGCATGTGGCAAATAGCTCCAAATTTCCCCATCTCCAATGTTGGTGCTTGATTCCACTGATGCCCACTTCAACTGGAAAAATCTGCATTGGATCTAAAAAGTTATAACGGCGTCAGCATAGATCCCAAAAAAACAAATTAAAAGGATAATATCACAATATGGATTGTGAGAAAAAACCATACAAATGAGCTTCCTATGAGGACTCAAATAAGGATAAGGCATTAGACATTTTAAAGGGTTGTTGATATTCATTTGTACAATTTTTTGTCTTATAGTGCATGAGCATGATTTTAAAAATATTGTATTCCCTTTTTAATTTGAATAGAGGTTTAAAAGATTTGTTAATAAAAATGAAGGTTATAATATTTAGGTTGCAATGCTAGGTAAAAGGAAGTTACATTTTTATTGACTTTATGGGAAGTCATATTGACTTTATGGGATTTGAACATGAGTAATTCAGAACATAAGGTTTAAGACCTTACGTTGACCTTATTTATGTTGAATGTACACTTTCACCTTAAGAGGGGGTGAAGGTGAGAATTCGCACAAACATTGTAGGACAACCATTGATTTAAAGGCCAAACAATCGACCTCAACTTTGATTGACAAGAAGAATAAAAATTAAAAGAATTTTCTCTGAATTTATGGTCTAGGAAATCTTACAAAAGTCTGAACATGTTATTCACGTGTCTTTTTTCTCATCGAGAGGAATGTTTTCTTGCATGTGAAAGCTCCAAATATTATTCTAAGCATTTATTGAGTAAATAAATTAACTAACATTGATCCATCATAACCCCTAATCTATTGAGCATCATGTTAAGAGCATCAAAAATATTTAAGTTCAAACCTTTCATTGTTCAAAAAATCCAAGTTTAAGATGAACCTATGCTACTGCTACAAAAATAAAAAGCAAGATCTTTGTGTTTCTTATCCATTTTGACATTATAAATGAGACATCAATTTTCTTCCATTTTATTTTATTAACATTACAAACTTGATATACTGCATGCATGGAGATCTTCCCCACACAAGGCTGTAGAGGGAAACAACTCGCTGCTCTAGGTGCAATAATAGTCAAATAATTTATATATCCAAGCCAATATATTTCATCATAAATCAATGTACATGTACATCTATCTATAATTGCACATCCAGAAGCCAAAGAGTGCTCACATATGATCCCCTCACTACATAACCAAGTAGGATAGCATTTCTTCTTTGGATAGTATTTTTGCAAATGGAAAATTAGTGTTTCAAAGAATTCTTGTGGTTTTTAATTAGTACATAAGAGGAATCCTTCAAGGTTAAAAATTTTCAGTAGTAAATGATGTTATAGGGTGTCTTAATTCATGGACATAAATACAACATAGTACATATCAATTTGAAATTCATAGAAACGCAACCCCTGCATTTGACTATGTTTTCTTGGTTGTCAAGAGCACAAGCAGCAGACTCTAGATGCTGCATCAAACAGGCATATATTTTCTTCTTTAGCTTATCTATAGTTTCCACAATTTTTTTATTGTTCATCGTCTCCTTGATTTTTCGCAAGATGATCCATCTAGTCATTGGCTTTTTTAAGTTGAGACAACATGGTTGCAATCTGGTTTTTGTCTTGTTGCGGTTGGCTTTTGGTTGCTGAATTTGCTATGTCATCTCCCTTTTCTTTGGATGTGTGAAATACGCCATCCAAAGCTCTCTCTATGAACTTCAAGAACCAGTCTGTTGACTCCTTGTGCAGAAGTTTCAAAAGTTCCACTATGTCATTCACACCATTTCCGTTTATCCATATCATGGGAAGCCCTTTTTATGATGGTTCTTGAGAAACTTTGCATGAAGCTTTTGAACTTCTAGTACCAAAAGAAAAGCCAAGAGAATGGCATTTTTATGGTTTATTATCACGTGTACTCTCAGAGACAGAGACTGATGTAGGTTTCCCTGGTATTTTGTTATATGAGTGGACATCCTAGAAGATAGAGAAGATGATTGACTCTTTGGTGTCCGTGTAGCTGACGAATCATATAATGTAGTATTCATATCGTTGTTAATTCCTTTGAGATTTGTAGCTTCTTTCGAGTTTGAACTCTTATGGATATAAATTCCAAGAATAGAAATTGATGTCAGGTCCGTTGCTAATGCAAGTCTGACTAGTTGAGATGCATTCTTTTCTTTTTCTACACAAATATTGATAAAGTCACTGTCTAGTGTGTCAGAATTCTCATCTTTATCATACTTGTTATTAGCCCTACATTTGGCAAGAGCTTCAAAAACAGTATTTGATTTTGCAAGCATCTTGTGGAATGTGAAGAACTGATCAATAGAAGGATGGGGATTTTTTTTTCTTTGCTGAAGAAAGAAGATCTAAAAACATGCTGAACAAACCTTTCAAATAAATGTAAGAAACAACCATTGAAGAGGGGAAATGCAAAGTCATCATCGTGTAGATATGTGTAGATATCTCTTTGGTCAATTGTTTCATATAATTCAATTTTCAACCATCTTAATGTAATTATAAGCTGCCTTACAAGGAAGTTGAGAAAATAATGGTATTTTTTTTTGTATCAAATGGGTGTGCCATGTGACACATATTCCCTTTTGTTGCCTAATTTTGAAGACTGTTACATTTCATATTGTTGATTGAAAATGACAAAACATATTGAACCCTTTGACCAATGATACATCCATCATTTTATACCGTAACCTATAACCGATTTGTCTTTATTTCGATATGAGTGCATCCATTTACTTTGATTTTTGTTGTGAAGATGTACTATATTCAAGGGAACATTCATACAAAATTTCAGCCAAAAATGATTTTTCATTTGGGAGAAAAAATCCATTGTCACCTACAACCACTTGTCTTTTATTGAGAGTTTAAAGCATTGTTTATATACCTCAAACATATCTATTCTTCTAACAGTCATGTATCTTTACCATGACTTTTTATAAACAAAAACCAATTCGAAATTACCTCTCTGTTTATCATTTTTAACTATGTTTTAAATTTATCAGTCACGACCTTCTGCAATTTCTTTTTCGCAACAATCTCTCCGCAACAGACCTTTCCACATTGACCTTCCCACATTTACCTTTTGTAATTAACTTTCTGAAATTGCGGATTGTGGACAATTACCTTTCCGTAATTAACCTTCCTCAATTAACCTTTCTATGATTTATCTTTCTGCACCGACCTTTCTGTAATATAAGGGAATACCTTCCTTCTACAATTGCGGGTCTGCTTTTTGACTTTTCTGGAAACTGCTTCCACAGTACCCTTTCCACAACACTTCTTCTACAATTGCGGATTGTGGGTCTTCTTTTCATAACTTCCGCAATAGTCTTTCTGTAGCTTTAACAAGATTGCACTTTGGCATTGTGGAAACTATTATAGACCATTGATCTTTCTCTCTCTTATGATCTGCGTCATCCAAATCTTCACTCCATTATAATGCTTATGATTCTGCTTGGCCAACTTGTGTTATTTTGGCTTCCTCAAAACCTCTTTGGACTATTTTATCAATGTTGTCTTATGATATTATGTTGACAACAATGTTAATTTAATCAACAATCTATTGTTATTCATTTGTCATTACTGAACTATTTTAACATCAATGACAACCATATTCAACACTCTCCCCCTTTGGCATTGATGGCAATATTTTCTTATTTTTCAATTTTCTCCCCCTTTGACATTAATGACAAATGCCTCCTTCTGACACCTCGCCCTGTCAACATATCACCCCCTAACATGATGCTTTTGTTGTTCACTGTAAGGAGATTACTCCTAACTTATGTCTAAGATGCTCAAATGCTTCTTTGGGTAGTGGCTTAGTGAATATATCAACAATCTATTCTTTAGTATTAATATATTCCAATCTCATCGCTTTTTGAGACACTTTATCTCTTAGAAAGTGATATTTGATTGGTATGTGCTTTGTTTTGGAGTGCATGTAAGGATTTTTTGATATGTTTATGGCACTTTTATTGCCACAATTTATTACTATTGGATGCTCATACTTCGCAAGTAAGTCTTCTAATGTCTGCTTCATCCAAATGACTTGAGTACAACATGATGCAGCAGCAATATATTCAGCCTCTGTTGTAGATAGTGCTATGGAGGATTGATTCTTGCTTAACCATGATGCCAAACAATTTCCCAAAAAGAACGATGCTCCATTTTTACTCTTTTGGTCATCAACACTTTCTGCCCAATCTACATCAATGAATACTTTTAAAGTGAAATCTTAATATTTTGGGTACCATAAACCATAATCCACAGTGCCTTTTAGATATCCAAGAATTATTTTTACTGCAACCACATGTGTTTCTTTGGGAGCTTATTGGAATATAGCAACCAATCCTACATCTTGCATCGCATCTATTCTTATAGTCGTCACATATAGCAGGATTACTGTCATAGATCTATACATGGCATGATCCACTTCCAAGGACTCGTTGTTTTTTCTTAGCTTGCAACCAGTGATCAGAGGAGTATTAACAAGCTTGGAGTCTTGCATCTTAAATTTTTTAAGCATGTCTTTGATGTACTTGGTTTCAGATATGAATCTTCCTTTGTTTGATTGATAAAATTGTAATCCCAAGAAGAATGTTAATTCACCCAACATTGACATTTCAAATTCCTTCTTCATTTCAAAAGCAAAGTTTACACTTAGTATTTGTAAATTGCTTCCAAATATGATATCATCCACATAAATGACAACAATGATCATATTCTTATCTTTGATATTTATGTAGAGATTACTATCAATGGCTCCTCTTTTATATCCTTGTTGCTTCAAGTAGTTGTCTAGCCTTGAAATACATCCTCTCGGGGCTTGCTTGAGACCATAGAGTTCCTTTTTTAGTTTGCAAACAAGGTCTCTATTTTCTAACAAGAGAAAAACTCCATGTTGTTCAATATAGACTTCCTCTTCTAGTTTCCCATTCAAAAATGAAGACTTGACATCCATTTGATATACTTTTAAGTTTTTATAACATGAAAATGCCAAAAACATTATGATTGATTCAAGTCTTGCTACAGGTGCAAAAGTTTCCTCAAAATCAATACCGTCCACTTGAAAATATCATTTACACACTAATCTTGTTTTTTTTCTTATCACTTCTCCATCTTCATTGAAATTTTTTTGAATACCCGCTTGATTCCTACAATATTTGTGTTTGCAGGTCTTGGAACTAGTTCCCAAGTTTGGTTATTCTCAATTTGATCCAACTCTTCATTCATGGATTTGATCCAATCATCATCTGTGTTGGCTTCTGGAAAGTTCTTAGGTTCCACCACTAATAGAAAGGCTTATTCATTAAATAGTAGTTTTATTCTTGTACTAACTCCAACATCTTTGTCACCTATGATTTGTGTCTCAGAATGATTCTTTTGTATTCTCCTAGATGGATCTTTTGTATCAGATCTCAGGGAGTCTTCATCTCCACTTTCTTGTGAATCTTCTTTTTCTACATCTTCTTCTTCTTCTTCTTCTTCTTCTTCTTCATCATCATGATCACTTTCATCCTTTTGCAAGACTTCTTTTCTCCTTCATCATCATCTTGGCTTTGTATTCTTCTTGATTCATGTCAACTACCCTTACATATGCACTTTCTATGATTTTGTGTAGCCTTTTATTGTAACATCTATATGCTTTCTTAGTGGAAGAATATCCCAAAAAAAATCATTCATCAGTTCTAGAGTCAAATTTACCAAGGTCATCTTAATTCCTTTTTATGTAGCAATTGCTGCCAAACACTCTAAAATATTTGATTGAGGCAGATCTTCCATACCATAGCTGATAAGGGGTCTTGTCATTATTAACTCTGAGTTATCCTCCATTTAGTATATAAACAGCTTTATATATTACTTCCCTCCAATACACGTCAGGAAGTTTTTCTTCATTTAGCATAGTTCTGCCAACTTCTTGGACTGTCATATTTTTCCTTTTCACAACGCCATTTTGTTGAGGAGTCTTGGGGGTTGAAAACTATCTTTTAATTCCAATGGTTTCGCAAAATTCATTGAATTCATTTGAAGTGAATTCACCTCGGTTATCTTACCTTAGACATTTGATTTTTAAATTTGTTTCATTCTCAACTTTTCCTTTGAAAATTTTAAACTTCTCAAAATCTTCTAATTTTTATTTGAGAAATGTAACCCAAGTCATCCTTGTATAATCATCTATGAACAACATGAAATAGTACTCTCCTTGCAAGCTTTTAGTTATTGTTTGTCCACATAGATCTGTGTGAACTATCTCCAATGGATGTGAGGTTGTATGCTCTTTTGCTTTGAAGCTGGCTTTAGTCTGCTTCCCATGTTGACAATGTTTACAAACTAATTTTAGAGGTTTCACAATTTTTGGAAAGTCCCTTACAGCTCCCTTCTTACTTACTTTCATAATATTTTCAAAGTTTAAGTGCCCCTTCCTTCTATGCCACAACCCACTTTCAACAATCATACTCATGTAGCATTATTCTTCATTTTCTAGGATGTATACATTACTTGAATTTCTTACAACAATGTCAACAAGTCTTCATGAGTCCCTTTTCTAATTTCACATTAGAGGAAATTTCAATTTAAAATGGGCCTTCCAAAAATTATACAAATTACATGTCATCATGTATTAGCCAATCAAAATGCTTTAAAATTCAAAAAGGGATCACCTCATAAACAATTTTTTAATATAAATATCGGGATAGGTATCATAAAAAAAACTACTGTTTTTGTTCATATTTTTGACATATCTCCTTGTGTTTTTATTCAAATTTCGATCGGGAGATCTCGTTGTATGCGGAATTAAATTCCGCATCCAATGAGTACCCACTCGGCATACTTTTGATGGGCCCCGCTACCCCAAAAACAAGAAATACCTGGGGGGGGAAATGTGATGATGATGTCATCATCACATTTTTCAGATATTTCTTGTTTTTGGGGTAGCGGGGCTCGTCAAAAGTATGTCGAGTGGGTACTCATTGGATTTGGAATTTAATTCCGCATCGAACGAGCTCTCCCGGTCNATATGTCGAAAATACGAACAAAAAAAGTAGTTTTTTCTTTTCTTCCTCCAAAATTAATAAATATTATTTTATTATTTTAACTATTATTTTATTAATTTTCGTTAGGAGGCCCATTTTGATTTGAAATTTCCTCTAATGCATTTCTCAGAGCAAAAATTGCAAATGTGTCGTTGATCACATGTTTGACTTACATGTTTGTCGTTGATAGTAGTTGTACCTTTGCCAATTATTTTGGAAGACATATTATCCTCAAAAGTGACTTTTCCCTTATTACCTTTTCTTAGGCTTATGAATTTGTTTGGACCTCCTGTCATATGTTTTGAAAACCCACTGTCAATATGCCATAGATTCTACTTTTCTGTTGCACATATAGCAATCATGGATATCTCCTCCTCTTTCTTTTTCTTCCAGCCCTTTCTATGTTTTTTGTCCTGAAATTCTTTTGTAGCAACCTTCTCTGTAGGATCCATTAATTTACAATCTCTTGTTATATGTCCATGGTTATTACATTTGTAACACTCTATGGCATATCTTTGAAGAGGTGCGAAAAAGTTATGGTTTCTTACTTTTGGTTTGTTATTAGATGCAAGCTTCTTGTAGTCACGAAACTTTCCATATGCTCTGCATTTTAGGGCTTTATCACCAAAATTATTACAGGAGTAGAAATGACCAAAAAATATATGTTGATATCTACTTGTCATTAGTCTTCTAGGCATCACATTAGTTATATCTCTGTCATGAGATGCTAGAGCAGATTTCTTGATTTCTTATTTTTGAATTGGACTCTTCAGTGTAGAAACATAGCTTCTTTTATTTCTACTATGGTTTGTGAAGGAGGAACATTCTGGCTTCTTTTATTTGTCATATCCTAATCCATATTTATCTCTTTATGGTTTTTGGCTTCTCAAGATGTCATCTAGAGTCTTTGAACTGTTTTCAAATTTTGTCTTAATAGATTCTTCATCAAGTTTCTTTCTAAGGGGCACAATCTCTTCTTCAATCCTTTCAAATTCTTGTATTATCTTTTTGAGCTGCAAATCTAGGTTTTCTTCAATCTTCTTGGCCTTTTGAAGCCGAGTCTTTAAGTCACTAATGATTTGATTTGACTGTTTGTTTTTTTCTACATTTTTCAAGTTCTTCAAGAGAACTAATGAGTTCATCTTTTAGGTCTACTTCTCCTTCCTCATTTGATTCACCATCTTGAGCTTGAGTTTCCATTCCCATGAATAGAATTTATGTTTCCTCACCTCCACTTGTGTTTTCATCTTCACTATCCTCCATAGTGTAAATGATCTTCTTCTTCTCATTAATTTTCTTCTTGTTCTAGTCTTGTCCTTTTTTAGCTTCTTTGAGGCTTCTCTCTTATCACTATCATCTTGTTTAGGATAGGGACATTTTGAAGCAAAGTGTCTGATTCTTCCATAGTTAAAACACTTTAGAGGTAGCTTTCCTTTATGCTTTCCAGTGCCTCTCTCGAGCTTATTGATGAACAAAGCTTCTTCATCATATGAACTCTCTGAGTGATTTATAAATGGGGTTTTAGAATTCTTTGGTTCTTTTGAGACATTAAATGTTGCTTCTTTTCTTGAAGGTCCATTTTGTCATGTTCTCATCTCATATGCAGTGAAGATCCCGTGTAGTTCATCTACTGTCATGATGTCAAGCTCATCACGTTCTTCTAAAGTAGATACTTTTGAGTCATACTTCATGGGGCATGGTTCTTAGTAATTTTTCAACAACTTATCTTTCCTTTATTAATCTTCCAAGGCCTCTAATAGCATTGAAAACTTCATCCACTCTTAAAAGATCATATGCAAAATTTTCTTCCTCTTTCATTTTTAGACTTTCAAACTGTCATTTGTATGTCTGAAGTTTGGATTTTTTTTACTTTGGATACTCCTTCATAGACAGATTTTATTTTTTCCCGGGCATGTTTGGTTGTCTTGCATTGCATGACTTTTACAAACATTGAGTTTGTTAACCCACTC
This sequence comes from Pseudotsuga menziesii, assembly GCA_001517045.1. NCBI lineage: Eukaryota > Viridiplantae > Streptophyta > Pinopsida > Pinales > Pinaceae > Pseudotsuga > Pseudotsuga menziesii. Next base: position 72,872 of record LPNX010827281.1, on the reverse strand, counting down.
AAAATTGCATTCAAGGCTTTTGCATTGACCTCATATTGGTCTAGTTCATCTCTATGTATAGATAGTTATTTTGGTACTTCATATTCTTTTTCAACAGACCTCCAGACTTTGTATTGAAGAGACATTAGATGGCACTTCATTCTTACACTCCAGTATGCATAATTATCTCCTATAAATAATAGAGCCTTTGTTGGTGGCTAACCCTTCTTATTGATTCATAGTGATTTTTAATAGGATCTTCCTTCCATTGATTTAAACTGTAGTGAAGGATCCCGCTCTGATACCGATTGTTGGAATATTGGACAATACTGAGAGGGGGGGTGAATCAGTATTGATAACTTTTAACAATTAAAACCACTTTTAAGTTTATTCATTAACACACATAATCAACAAGATACATAGAACAAAATTTTATCGTGGAATCCTAATTAGGAAAACTACCAATACTTCCTATTACTGCAAAATTATATTTACAAATAGTTTCTTCCTGCTACTACAGAAAAGGATTATACAACACCCTATTTACTAGATACTACTCGTAGGAAGCTACAACCCCCTGAATTTATCAACTTCTACTGAAAGGATGCTACGACGCCCTATTTACCAGCTAACACTAGAAGGAGGCTACATCCCCCTTGCAAGCATGTAGCATGCCCTAGCACAAATATGCCACCCTAATATGATTATTCGATCTCTGACTTTTCTACACCTATGGATCTCCCAATGGAATGTACAAAGTCGCCTATTTGAGAGTTTAAAGAATTGTTTATATACCCTTAAACATATCTCTTCTTCTAACAGTCACGTATCTTTATCGTGACTTTTCACAAACAAAAACCAAATCAAAATTACCTCTATGTTTATCATTTTTAACTCTGTTTTAAATTTATCAGTCACGTCCTTCTGCAATTACTTTTTCGCAACAATCTCTTTGCAACAGACCTTTCAGTATTGACCTTCCCGCATTTACCTTCGGCAATTAACTTTCCAAAATTGTGGATTGCAAATTGCGAACAATTACCTTTCTGTAATTAACCTTCCACAATTAACCTTTCCGCATTTATATTTTCACACCGACCTTTCTGCAATCTGCGAGAATACCTTCCTTCTGCAATTGCAGGTTGCGGATTGCGGATTGCGGGTCTGCTTTTCAACTTTTCTCAAAACTGCTTCCCCAATTCCCTTTCTGCAACACTTCTTCCACAATTGCGGATTGCGAGTATGCTTTTCATAAATTCTCAAACATGACTTCCATAATAATCTTTTCGTAGCTTTAACAAGCTTGCACTTTGGCATTGCGGAAACTATTATAGACCATTGATCTTTCTCTCTCTTATGATCTAGGCCGTCCAAATATTCACTACATAGAAACTTAGCATTATAATGCTTCCGACTTGGCTTGGCCAACTTGTGTTATTTTAGCTTCCGCAAAACCTATTTGGACTATTTCATCAATGTTTCCTTGTGATCTTATGTTGACAACAATGTCCATTTAATCAACAATCTATTGTTATTCCTTTGTCATTATTGAACTCCTTTGACATCAATGACAACCATATTCAATAAGAGTTTCAATGGCTTTAATGAGATACCACTCTTATTCCATTCCTTCTTAGTTCAACTTATGTTATGACCTTTTATACTTCCAAAATATAAAACATTTAAAATTTATCTACCACATAAACTAAATATAAATACTATCCAAAGTCAACAATATGATATCTATATTACATAAACATATTTAATTTACAAAGAATCATGTACCCTAAATTATAAAGTGCAACTCACTTCGTTACATAAAACCCCCATATGAGCAAAGCCTCTTATCTCAAGATTATAACAATCATTTAAAACCTATGAAAGACAAGATAATCCACTAAAATGTAAAGCAAAACATCAAAATAAGGCCAACCAGTGCATAACTGAACCTCCACTTAACTTTTGATATTAGAATAAAATAAAGTGAATTACATGGTCATCTCAAGGATTAAATTTCATCCCAATACATACAGTTACAGATTTTAAATAAGAGTATGTTATGCTCCTCATGGTTGCCATCTTCAAGGATGAATGTCTCAAGTTCATGTAAATGGATGATATATCAAATGTTGGAAATGTAGTCACAACTTTTAATGGTGAGCCTCAAATACCCGACCAAAAATCGTCCACATAAATAAAATAGATATAGAAGGAAAATTCCAAAATAGACCATCAAAAATAGCACCATAAATTCTATGGATGAGCTTCTATGGATGAGCAGGAAGACACTAAACCACCACCATCGAAATTGCTTGGAATTTCCCCAATATGCCTACAAGAGAACACATTCCATCCATAAATATCATCAAAGAAAACAAAATTCCATCAAGGTGATATGAAAAAAATATAAATAGAAATTAAAATAAATTAAATTTATTTGAAATCTAACTTTTGTTTTGTCTGCATCTAAATTCCAAAAAAGGGCTTTGAATAAAGGGCTTATGAAACCTTACAAAAAATGTCTATAAAAAGAATGCATATGTAGAAGGTTGCGACAAAATATATTGCTCATGCAAACCTTACAACAAAAAAAGGAACCAAATGAATACCATGAAAAGGCTATACAAACTAGATTCCATATCTTTCCCTACATAACCTACCAGCGTTCATAAGATAATTGCAAGTATAAATATGAAAGATACTAGACACTAGCACATGAAAATATGAATGAAAATACAGTACTTATAGTTTATGCATGAGACATATAAAAGCGTTGAAAGTTATGTCTTCATAGAGATGTACTTGTCATGGGAGGCTACTTCGATGGCCTTGCATCTCTCTTTGGCCTTGGTTTGTCTCATTGGTTGTGCATTGTTGCGTCGCTGCAAACATCAACATACCACTTGTTAAAAGAATGGAGATGATTAAATACACTAATACAAAACCATTACTCTAATCAAGCTATGAAACTAAACCGAATCCATAGGGAATGCATTATTTGAACGAGGAAGTCCCTGCTTGTTTGAAAATGTTTGAAATTGAACAAGGACGTCCCCGAATCCAATGGATTTTGAAATGAGATGATCATGGATCTTGAGGTTCAAGACATGAAAGACATGATCATGTTTTCTAGTAAATACTTATTTCAACAATTTCAAACTCCTCTCATTTCAAAATCCGTTCATGATTGGCGCAATCTTGTTAAAACACATCATAATTTGAGCTTGTTGTAGTGGACAAAGATGACATTGGAAATAGACCACTCTCTGTCAGAAAGTGGAAAGATTTATGCTCATGGGAACTGTACCCAACATACACAATGAATATCATTTACATATACAACTATGCTCTATTATAATTGTAGGTATGGATGTGGAACCTAAGGGAAAGGTTTGGACTTATTTAAAGAAACAATATAGATTTAGGATGGCTTGTTCCAACCATAAGATAAGATTCATGTTTCCTACCATTCATTATCATAACAAAGGAGGGTGTCATTTTAAGTGGAATCTCCATCCTATCTAATTTGCTGACCAAATTCCTAAGATAACAAAATTAGATAAGTTGTTCGTAACAATAGTAAAGAAACATACATTAGTAGGACAAAACCCCTAAATCAGCATGTTAAGCTTCATTTCAGTTATATTTTGAGTAGAATGTCATGCTAGAGTGAAGTTCTATTAGGGGCATGAGGTTGCATGTTTCTCAAGGAGTATTAAATTTGAACCCATGTTTCACATTGATTGGTAGAGATCCCTTTTTATAAGTAAGGATGTTGGCACAAAAGGAGTGTTCCCTTAGTAACATGTAAATTAGTCCCTTTTTCAACGCAAGGTTACTCTTTAAGAAGAGTGTTAATCATGGAAAGGTTACAAATGGCATTGATAAAGGAGTTAGGAAATGGATTTTTAATCACTCCACCCAAGAAAATAGTTGAGAACTTGAGACGTGGTCAAAGTTCACCTTGAAGTAAATAATCGGCCTCCTTAGGTACATTGAGATATTTTATGGCATATTTCAAGGATAAATGCACAAAACAAGGGAATCATTCCACTATTTTGGTTTAATGGTTAAAATTGAGAGCACCCTAAACACTATAAGGACACTTGACAGCATTTTAGCATCTCTTAATTCACTTGCAAGTATTATGATAAAAAAGCTTGATGCCCACTCTTCTTTTAATCACCTTCGAAAGGATCCACAAAGTTGCTTAAAGTGTCCACAAGTCTATTTTTACCCATTCAGGTGTTGGCCTAGTTCAAATCTTTGGTAGAGAAGAGAAGTATTTCTGGGTTTGTATCTATAAAGATCTAGAGAGCCAAAACACCACTGTACTAAAATTGTTGAGAAATCAAGACTATCCTAATACCAAATCTGAATACATAAGTCTAAACTATGAATATGCTTGGACATTCATTCATGCAACTAAAAAAACATTTGCACATATCGATCGTGTTTGGATGAACATTTGCACAATTGAGAGGATTGGGAATTCATCCAGTAGGATTTCTCCAAAGGTCTACCAAGAAAACTCTTATATGGTAGAGCTACAAACATCCTATCTATTAAAATTTAAGAGACTTGGGAATCCATCCATACAATAGAAAAAGAGCAATCGCATTGAATGGCGAGGTTTGGGAGTTCAACTAGTAGGCTTGAGAAGGGATTACTAAAAATCTCTTAAATGGTGTGAAATGAGTAATCTGCCATTAACATTTCGACAATAAAGACATTGGTTAACTTGAATGAATTGGGAAAGTTAATCATCTCTCAATTACCAATTTCTCTCGTTGTATTGCAAGACTCTTTGTTTCAAACCCAACCTTGAATGGTGGTCAATGTCGCATCTATTACCAAAATGATTTATTCAAAGAACAAACCCTAGTCATTTCCATGTCAATTGCTTTAAAATTCTGAATTTCCTTTTTAAGTGGGTAGTTCATTCAATTACACTCATATTTGAGGCATGCAGTACCAAGTATACTTTAGGATATGGTTTAGCCTTTTAGATGATTGTATGTTTGAAGTAATTTTCTTGTCAATCCTTTAAAATGGTAACTCTTCTTGGTTGTTATTAAGTGGAATATGGGAAAAAATAGTATACATAATGTAAGTTGAGACTACAACTAAGTGATCAAGAATACCCTTGAATGAATGTTTGAGGCTAACAATGCATATTCCCATTTTCCCATAGCTAGTATGATCAAACAAATCTAGTGAAACAAGCCCGTTATCACCAAGGTAATATGATCAAAGCTTATTCTACCTTACAACTAGAAAGGTATGAAGTTCTCTCTTGGAGAGAATCCAAGAAGTATTGTTGATAGACCCAAAATGATTTTCCAAAAAAATCTCTAGAGCATGCTATATGTTAATTTTGAAAAGAATTTCACATATATTCATCAATCTGTACCTTACACAATAATACTGGTAGGATCAAGTCTGTAGTTAAAATTTAATTATTTTGAAATTTTGAAATGATTGACAATTCGTAAGTGGATAGATGCAGAGCTTCCAAACCACATTGAGAATATCACAGCCTAATAAGCTTGCACTTATATTTTAGTGATCACTTTTGCTTGGTCAAAATCAAACTACCGGACATGATCATCTTAGAGTGGAAACCCCACTTTTCCGGGGCATAAAAACAATTGTCAACATCAATTTTTATTCTCTTTAAATTGAAGTGTACACATTCCCTACTTCTAGCCCTTTTCATTCATCAAACACGGCTCTTTGACCATTACACGCCATCACACTCACATAAACAACCCTGACAGTCACAAAACCATCTGCTCCCTCACTCATGCAGAATTTTCTCTCTTACTGCCAAGCAGAGGCAATGGAAACCACACAAAGGCCCTAAAGGCCTACATTTTACCCACTCTGTTCTTTGCTTTGTTTGTGGAAGAATTATTCTTCGTCCACTGTCTCTAAAGATTTTCCTTTTATAGCCACACTCACTTGCTTCATCATTTAGGGTTTCTGGGTTTTTTGTCTGTCCTTTAAAATGGGAACTCTTCTTGGCTGATGCTAAAAGGACTATGGAAAAAAATAGTCTACATAATGTAAGTTAAGACTGCAACTAGCGATCAAGAATACCCTTGAATGAATGTTTGAGGAGAAAAATGCATATTCCTTTTTTCCCATAGCTATTGTCTCTGTTGAAAACCATGGCTATCACAGATATCATGTATGTGAAATACAATGGCAATGGACATTGCACAATATAGTTGTTACTTATTATGTTATTGTGTTGTTTTTAATTGCATTCTACCATGTTGAAATCCCCTCCAATTCCCCTCTTTGATACTATGAGCTATTGGAAAACTGTAACATAAACATTCAAATGTTATCCTATTCTTCCTTGGGAAAATCTTAATAACCATGCCCATATAATCGAGCAAACATATAAATAAACTTGGTCTAATGATTCACAATAGCCATTTTTATTACCAATTATGAGGTCTATTCATGCGGGTTATATCACTTAAAATTTAAAACAGAGAATGGGCCTCTATGTCAAGCCTGTAATCTTGGCAAAACTCAACAACTTGAGCTCTCCAAATTTGTTGAATGAAACTAAGTGGCACCTTTCATGTATGTAAGTTCATTGATCAAATACTTTGTGACTCTATATTGTCTGCTAAACTGTTGGCGCAACTGAGATTAGATTATTGCCATGTTCAGTAAAAGCAACTCCCTTCTTCTGATTATTAAGGAGTTCAGGTTTTATATAACTGATTCAAGTGTATTTTTTCATTAGTCAATGCTACTACATTGTTTCAAAATTGGCGTTGGTTGTAAGATAGAAGTTTCATCCTAGGACGTGTACACTAAGACTCGATAGTTTCCGTAGAATTTGCTTTTTTGACAAAGAAGGGCTTCAACTTGGCTTCTTGTTTTGAAGATAAGAGGTTGGTGACAAACAATATCATTGTCCTTGGCTATTTTACTTCAATTTTCATACATCTAATGGTGCAGGGTTGCGGGGTAAGTCACATTGTTTTAAAGGGTATTTATAATTCCTATGTTCTAATTGTCGACTAGTGGACTTGTGTAAAAGATGGATTTAGTGAACTTGTGTAAAATGTGGAGAATTATGTTTCTGCATTGATGGCAACTCAGTTCCCCATTGTGCAGGGGCTAATATTGATCCAGTTAAAGCACTTCAGGCCACTAGGGTAGATAAAAAGCATATTTCAGTATTGGATGAAAGTTTGTTTTGGTGGAGTGAACTCGACATTTCCAAATCTGCAATGTGTAAACGTCTATAAATTTGCTATACGCAGCTTGTCATTTACAATCGAAATCGAAATCAGCTAATGGTATCTCCAAAAGGGAAATTTTGGTAGAGCTATAATGATGGAGGAAATCCGGATAAACTTACAGGTTACATGGTGACTTTCATGGCATCATTGTTTCCTTCCAAACTGAAGGTCATCTGCACGAACAATGTAGCAGATACGAGAACCATGCATATTTAATGGTGACACTATACAGTATATACCATGATCGGTTGTACCAATATCTTCAGCCAATTGCTTGATAATAAGAAATAGGCAGGGATATTAAATGTATACAAAAAGGTAGGAAGTTCAACCGATCCATCATCTTTATATCTAACCACAAATACCAAGAGCGAGAGACATTTCGACAATTGTGAAGGAAGGAAGTTCAATTCACCAGTATAACGAAAAGCCATGAACTCTGTTTTTAAAACTCTTCGCAGCTGAATTTCTCTCAGCAATTTTTGGCTCTGTGGCTTTGAATTGTAATTAAAACCTTTTTTTTTCAAATTTATCAAGTCATTGTCCATGCATTTAGATGTTCGGCTGATAAAATGCTTCTGGCATCTAAAAGAGAATGATGACACTCATAGTTAAATGCATCGTGTACAATGCAGTGCCCTTTCCTCATAGTTAAATGCATCGTGTACATTGTAGCGCCCTTTCCGTTTCATATGAATCATGGGCATGTGAAATACTACGATGTTGTAGTTAGAGAATTATAAATTAATGTTGATAATGGAGGAACATTGGCTGATCTGGGACACTAACGCAAACGTAATCAGAAGGTTATCCCAATATTCCCAACAACAACACATCAAACCGTAGGTTCAATTTGAAGGAAGTTCAATTCACTAGTATAATGAAAAGCCATAGGCTTAGATCTATCCCTATCCCCAGATAGCAATAGCAGAACCAGAAGAATAGTAAAAGAGTCAGTGCATTCAGCTTAAAAAGAGGTCAATCCATGGATATATTCGGCTACCTTTTTATAAAATCGGATAGTCTGCGTTTGCATTTTCTGAGGGATTTGACAACTGAAAAGTCAAACTTGACCTTTTCCTTGGTTGGGAGTAGTTTTCATACCTGTTGAATCTTTGTTGCGCATCGAGTAGAAACCTTCAGAACTGGTTACTGTGGAATCCTGAAACATAGTAGTCTATGGGGAGCAGGGATCGAATGCATACGCCCAGTAAACTACCACGAAGTCTACGTGACTACTCCATGCATTGAATGTAATTGGTCAGCTACTCCGAAGGTTACATGTTTCCTCCAAGTAGATTACTCCTAACTTCTTCTCTCTTAGGAACGAGTAAATTTCTCAAGTGATACTTTAGAAAGCTTGGGGAAAATCCAAGTATGCGTACGGTAAGAATATTCAAAAGGAGGGGACCCCATAGTTTCTAAGACTCGATAGTTTCTAAGGAACTAATGAGGAGGGTAGTTGCAGGTGCAACATCAGGGCATTAGGAAAAGGCATCATCACAATTAATCAACTCGTAAATGATGACATTACTTACAATGAAGTTGAACTTGAGTATTTGAAATAAGTAATAGAATTACGAAATAATATTTCATATGCATGTGTATTTTATTTTTCTTTTAAGCATTCTATTCTCGGTTCTGTGTTGGTTTTGCTTTCAAGCCAACATCATAGCTAAGCCACTCACCTTGTTATCTTTGGGAATCAATATGCAACTGACCATACTAATTAAAGAAAAACTTTGTATATTCTTAAGCATAAGAACAAGGTAAGTGTAGGTGACCCATTACACATTTTCAAATGGTTTATATAACCACAAAATGATGAGGTATGTCAAGTAATTTATTTTGGTTGTATATATTTCCTTCATAACGAATACAATTAGTATTTGGCAATTGGAAGTAGAGAGTTCTTCAACATTATGAGTCATTGTGAGTGCAATTAGTATTTGGCAATTGGAAGTAGAGAGTTCTTCAACATTATGAGTCATTGTGAGTGATACACATTGGTCCTTGTTCATTCCTATGCTAATTTTAACCAATGACAAGTTTCTTTGAACCTTGAGGTACCTTGGTCCTCTATGAACAATATTGTGACCGGGGAAAACTTTTAGGACTCATAATTTTTTTAAGTGTAGAAACATCGGTGAAGCTTACTAATTCTTAAATTTCCAACCATAAAATGTTCGGCAATACTTTTATAAAATAAATAAAATTTCTAAGGATTTTATATAGTTTTTGGATGATTTTGCGATACTTAATTTTAAAAAAAAACATCCCATGGACCTTGGGTGAATTAGTTTAGAAAAAAATGGAAATTGGCATTTTTTTATTTCGGGGAAAAAGGTCGAAAATTAGCCCATAGGCTAAATTCCGCCCCTAATTTGTTCCCTAGTTGTGACCAATGTTTTCTATATTCTTTTTCAAATTCTCCTTGTCTTATTGTGGTAGCATATAGTACTTGGTGTGATTTCTAGATTTATGGCTTGGTTTCTATGATTATGGTATAATATAATATTGGTTAAGAAACATATGTTTATGATAAACAAAATGTTTGTTTGATTGGTACATTTTAATTATGTTGTTCAACAATATTTCTATCAATGTTTCATTGATTTTATCATTATGAAACTATATAATTCAAGGCATCGATGCTGGAAAATATGTGATCACAATCAATGAAATCTTAAATAATGACATTACTTACACTGAAGATGAGCTTGATGTTGTGCAATTAGTAATGGTGCTAAGAAATTATCATATCTCATATGTTTACTACATATGTAATGTGTATTTTTATTTTTCCTTCGAGCTTTTTATTCTCTATTCTAGGTTAATTTTGTTTTCAAGACAACGTCAAAGCTAAGCCACTCACCTTGTTATCATTGTGAATGAATATGAAACTTATCATACTAATAATAAAGGAAAACTCTGTATATTCTTGAGCATATGAACTAGGTAAGTGAAGGCGATCGATTACCCATTTTCAAATGGCTTATATAACCTTAAAAGGATGAGGCATGCCAAGTAATTTATTGTGGTTGCATAGAGTTTTCCAGTTTGCAACTTTATATTATTTTCCTTCAAGAGGAATACACCTAGTATTTGGTAATTAGAACTAGAGAGTTAATGAACATTGTGAGTCATCGTGATTGACACACATTGGTCCTTATTGTTCATTCCAATCAAAATTTTGAGCAACAACAAAAAAAATTATCCTTGAGGTGTCTTGGTCCTCTATGTTCAACAACATTATGACCAATGTTTTGCATATTCTTTTCCAAAGCTTCCTAGTCTTAGTGTGGTATCATGTAGTACATGGTTGGATTTCTAGTTTTATGGATTGGTTTTTCTATCTATGATATTATATAATATTGATTAAGAAAGATAGGTTTATGATGGATAAACATTCATTTGATTTGTGTACTTTTAAATTATGTTGTTCAACAATATTGTTATAAAAATCTCTTTGATTTTTGCACTATGAAATTACATGACACAGGGCATTAATTATGGAAATGGATGAACTCTTAAATGATGAAATTACTTACAGTGAAGTTGAGCGTGATGTTGTGAAGTTAGTAGAGGTTAATGTTGTGAAGTTAGTAATAAAATTACATAATGGTATTTCATATGTTCATTGCGAATGCGATGTGTATTTTTTTTCTTCTTAACCATTCTATCCTCTGTTCTAGATTGACTTTGTTTCCAATCCAGTGTCTTAGCTAAGCCACTCACTTGGTTATCTTTGTGAATGAATATGGAACTTACCATAATAGTAACAAGGTGGATGAGTAGCAAAGCTACATATTCCCTGCAAATTGAATTAAGTTTGCAATTGAATTTTAAAGTGTTATAAATTAACTTTAGTTTGAAGAATAAAATTTGTAGTAGACTTTTACTGGATTAATGATTTCATTAAAAGCTTGCTACTAACTCAACTTCTAATTGTAAATAGTACTCGTAGGCTCATAAGTATACACTTTAACATAAGCAAATAGGTAAATTAATAAAAATTGATTTCTGAGGAAATATGTGACAATATAAACCAAGAACACTAATTAAGGATGAATGTTTAAACCTAACTATGATGTTACTCTTAAAGAAGTTGTTCCTATTTTCATTAATAAATATTATTGATTGTTCCAGACGTCCAAACTCATAAACAACCATTGACGACAATAAGCAACAAGCACTTCCACCCTCTTCACCACGTGTACAGTTTCTTGTTATAGAGAAAAAGACAATTGTAAAACAATGTGTGCGTGTTAAAACACAATATTATTCATACCTACATAAAAGCAACAACCATTACGATCTTTTTACTAGAATGAAGGAACATTATTTTATTTATCCTCCCCACTATATTTTAAGCAACGAGATTACTAAAACCATTTGTTTATGCCCCTTCATGCTTAAGATAAGACTCACTAATAATCAATCAAACTTTTTTGTTGTTGCTTCAATATATGAAAATGGCATTCATGATTTTTAGCAAATGGAATTTATGGATTTTTTAAACGATTATATCTATTTTCCATATTCTTAAACTCTTATGTACAATGTATTTTTTTTGTTTTTTCTTGATTTGTTTTGTACAACCATTTATTTTACATACTTATGTACTTTATTTCATATATTTATTATTATGATATACCTTTTATTTATTTTTTAAATGTATTTTGGATAAAAATCAATTTCTCATACTTATGGTACCTATTGAATTGTGCTTGTGCAATTGATTCACTTGTTTCCAAATATCAGTTGCCTAGGTAGAATAAACCAACGCACAACATGTTAGAAGCTAGAAGGAGAGTGTTTGACTTCACATCACATGTAAAAGAGCTCCTCCAAACCCTATTCTACAATTCTACATAAAAGAGGGAGCTCCTCCAAACCCTATTCTACAATTCTACATAAAAGAGGGAACTGTGTTCAACTATACCATGGAGGCAATTTTTTAAATGATTATATCATTTCATTTTGATGAATCTTCATGCTATATTTGAATTAAGGATTCATTTCATAGAAGATTATATGGTGTCACTACTTTCCCATGGTTATGTTCTCAACTACAAGTTTAATTACTAAGAAATAACATAAATGAGGGCCATTTTGGGGTAAAGCAACATAAATGATGTATTAAACATTGTTTTTCATTTCCTTGGCAATGAAGAATAAAAAATCCAAAATATAGCCATGTATCTTCGATAAAGATGATGGAAATTTTGCAACCATGTGCTCACACTGAATTTGTACTCACTTCACTTGGTGCAGATTGTATAAATTAAAAACTGAAAAAAGGAATCCCTCAGATTTAGGGATTTCGGCTATGAAGGAAGAACTGGAAAAAAAGATTCCAAGCTTCTTCATTACCTTTGTACGAGTTGGTAGGTGAGGATCCCTCTCTCTGGTTACATGCAAGTGATAGATCGAATGCTTCAATTGGCAGAGTTTGAACAACAAAATGGAGAATACAATGACGAGTTTCAACAACAAAATGGGACTCATTAAGTCTAATGGTTGAAGGCTTAAAAAAAGGAAAGGGCATGATTCCCCATGACTAGCGAACAAGAGTGGAAGGGAAACCACTTGGCACATGCAGAGAATGTAGGTGTTCTACTAAAAATATTATCGAGTGCATAATAGACCCACTCCATCGATGTGGTGGAATGTAAACACAAATTACAGTAATTGATTCCTTTGTTAAGTTAAGAAAACTATTATACCAGGAATTAGAATATTTGGGTTATTGAAGAAATCATTTAATTTAATGGAGAAAATATAATACATTTGTCAAAAGTAATTATCGACTAAGTTCCTCATAGAACTCAAAAATGAAATAGTGGAGTCGACTGCCCATTGAAATGAAAACATGGTATAAATTGATTGTGTATTGACAAAGTTCAAACTGTAATTACAAATTTACAAGACTTAACACCCAGACTTAAACAAAGTAATAACAATCCATAATATTTGTTTTACATCACAACGGAAAACCGTAGAATTCTCTTCAAATCGTTTGAGAAGGAAAGAGACCAAGGGTTTGCATAATTTGCATGCCTAGAAATACCAAATGTCGTGGAAGTGCTACCATGTGCTTTGTAGCCGGAGAGAGATAAACGACAAACCTAGACAACTTAGTACTCAGTTTGAACTTTGATCAATTAGTAAACAACAATGGAGGCACATGTGGAATGCAGATAGCAATGCATAGTGGCAATGAACTGTTTCTGCGTCAAAATTCAACTGAGGGGTCAAAAGCTTTATAAAACTAGCTTAACAGAGCCAAACTCTAAAAAATAACACAGACCATTTCAAACCTTGACGAATGGAAAGGACATCTGGATGGAAAGGTGCAGGACATGGAGCAAATGTTTAAATAGTAGATGGGGCAACAAAAAGACAGGTGGCCATGTTGGAATGTGAAATTCATTGCCTTCATGGGAGGATGAAGGAACAGGGAGAAATGAACCCCATCTACGTGCACAAGTAATCAATAGCCTCGGAGCCAATGGTAGCTATGAAGGAGGAATGCAATGCGGAGAAACCTCAACATTACCCCGAGTAGCAGGGTAACTCTGTAGCAGCAACTAGCAAAAAGAAGGATTCCTTTGAGTATTGTAAATTTTAATATATTTTTCTGAGTTTATATTATGTACTATAAAACTAGGCAACTTCTTTAGACTTTACATGAGAAGAATTAACAGAACTTTTGTCAACAAATATGTAAGGAACATAGCTCTGTCTCTTTTTTTATTTTCATGTCCAGTTTAAGGTCTATTTTTTCTCTACAAATATCAATCGTTCTTGTGAAAGTAGTTTGGCCACGGTCCATGACATGCCATTAAGTACCAAATCTGACTCGTCTTCCAAGTTGAAAATGAAAATTTACTGCATTGCATTGAAAGATTAGAAAGAAAATGTTTGGTTGTTTACCCTATGATTGACCATCTTGCATGACAGTGGCCACCAATTGTCTCCTCCAAAAATCATGCCTCAAGAGAAAATTGTTTAAGTTACTTAAATTCTAGCCATACTTTTGAACTGGTCCATCTTGATGGATGCTTCAGAGCCATTAACGTTCCATCAACCTGAAATCTTGTAGAAATAAATAATTATTTATCCTCAATAGAAATTTTTATCTAAAGCGTCGCTAATACCTGAAAAGTGAGTCCACAGCGCAGGGGACCCTAAAAATGGAATGGTTCAGAAGAAACAATTTAGCGCGTGGCACAAGTAAACTTCGGAAGCAGTGTTCCGTGCAAATGCAAATGCCTAAAAAACAGCTTTAATAATTTACAAGTCCTTGTTCCTTGTTCCTGTTAGATACCCTAAGTCTGCGAACCCTTGAAATGTCATAAGACAGAAAATCTTTATACATTTTAAATTGCGGTCGTTTGCTATCAGAATGGTAGTGTCATAATGAGAATAACAAGAAAAACCATACCATGCCTCTTAGTGCACACACTCAAAATAAAAACACGAATTTTATTTAAATTGCTTAGGTTTGTTTAATTAAATCTTATTTCGTACTTAATGTAAACATGTAGCTAGTTTTGTTCTTTAAACAAAGAAACTTCAAAAGAAAGTATCTTGAAAAAGGAAATAACTTTAATAGCATTACTGACAACTAGAAAACCCATCATACTCGCAGTTTCAAACAAAAAGGATAAAATACAGCATCGTTTCTAAAACATAATTTCAGTCTATCATGTCCAATATTATTTTTATAATAATATAAGTCCTCGGTATTTATGTTGTCGTAGATAATTCATTTATAGGGTTTAATAATGGCACCACGAAAAGGCATACGAAATGCAAGCTCAAAAAGAGCTAAAACAGGAAAACGATTTCTACTACTTGCCATTCCACCAGCTTGCTACCGGTTGTGGTCTCCACAAACTTGGTAAGATTGCTCTTACCACATTGAGAAACCACAAGATTGAGGATGCATAGATTTGCACAAAGCTTTCAATGGGTGAAATTTGTAATGGAGCGGATTGCAACAATGGAATGACCAGAAACTAGGTACAGCATCCGTATGCCACCACCTTGCATCCCATGCAGAGCAAGCATGGCTCTAGATGGAGTGTTGCATGCATGCAGGGTTCCACTGCAACCAAAGGTGTCAGGGTTGTATTGCATTTAATGGAGCGATTGCATTGCATTTAGTGGAGTGAGAGATGCCACTGAGGTTGTCAGTGTTGCATTGAATGTAGCAAGAGATGTTAGGTAGGTTGTCAGATAAAAGGCAATTTTCACAATAAGAGGATGGAGACCAAAAACATAGTAAAACAATTTGATTTACAGATAAAACCATAGCATAAAAAACAGGATTTGAAATGGCTCTAATACCTAAAACTGATCGAATACGTAATTCCCGAATACGTAATTCCCTACTTGCAGGGAATAATAAAGGTGAACTATGTATATTCTGGAGCATATGAGTGAGGTAAATGTAAGATCGATTACCCATTCCCAAATGAAGTGAGCTAAACTCTAGACCATTTGCACCTTTGCTTGCGAAATTTGTCAGAACTCGGGGAGGGAATTCTTGCTGAAATCGCGATTTTGGTCGTTGAAATTGCAGTTTTGGTTGCAAAAATGGATTCAGCACCCTGGATAACCCTTGAGGCACCCAGTTTATGCAATTTCTACAAACTGAAACTACAATTTCACAATTCTTACCATATTTTGGTCAAAAATCTTGCCAAAAAAATGGTGCAAATAGTCTAGAGTTTAACTCACTCCTCAAATGGTTTATATAACCATAAAATGATGAAGTATGTGAAGTAATTTATTGTGGTTGCATATATTATTCCAGTTTTGCAAATTTTCTTTTTTACCTCATGATAAATACAACTCGGTAACTAGAAGTGGAGATTTCATGAACAATGTGACTCATTGTGAAACATATGGGTCCAGTGAGCATTTTTGCTTTGAGTAAAAAAAATATAAAATATCATTGAATACATCGTCAACCAATTGAAGCAATCTTATTGCGCCGAGAGGTGCTTTCTACAGCTCAAATGGGTGAGCCGTGTCTTGTGTATAACTTTGATGTGGCACTTTTCGGCCCAATAAAAATAGTAATAATAAAAAGTAAAAAATAAAAAAAACTTATAACATGTCTGCTTATAATTAAAAAACTAAAAATAGAATATTATACTCATATAAATATACTACCATATTACGGCAATACTCGCAATCTTACTAATTGAGTAGTAAAATTCAATTAACTTGAGTAGTAAAAAGAGAAATTATAAAACCAAGAACATATAAAATTTAATTTAAAATTAGCTAAATTGTAAAACACATTTATGTAATTATATATCAAATTTCAATTTAAAATTTTGTTTACTTGAAACCATGTTACTCAACTCATTCTTCTACTAGTATCTAGCCTATTTTGAAATTACTTATAGTTATTAGACATTTTTATAAGTTAAAAAAGGTTTGCATGTCAAAAGAATTTGATCTGGACCCTTGATAGATCCATAAATCTATACTGCTAATTAAATTAATAATTATTATAAATCTTAAAACCAGAAGTAATTCCAATCAACGATTTGACTTCTAAACCAAATGATTAAATTATATATACCACCTTTTCCGACCGACTTATCTATTCATGTTTTCTAATTGATTTCACTTGTCACGAAGAAAGTCGAATAAATAGTAAGATCTATCCACGTGTACAGTGCACTATACTATCTATCTCTTGAATCAATCAATGAGATTACAGCCTTGTTGGTGCATTACACTTCACACACGTCAAAGTCAAAGTTGTACATTTCACATTTATGTATCCATTTTATTATGGAATGCTCCTTTTCCCTTCAACTAGAGCATTTATGGAGTTACTGAGGTTAAGGAGGGAGTTGTTTACGTTGGCCCCTTTTAGATATCTAAGTCTTCATTGGCTTGTCGCAAGATCTCTCTCAGAACCAACCGAATCTAAAAGACACAGTTTTCCCATGTGAGTGGAAAATTTTGGAACAAGCCAAGTGATGAAATTGTGGAACATAATTTTGCTTTAGATAACAATATTGATCTTGTGTCTTCGCTTCTCCTTTGTTGTGTAGGAATGTGCATGGAAACCATTTGAGTGGGACTATTCCTCGGGGATTTAAAAAAAAATGACAAACTAGCATATCTATAAGTAGTTGTAGGCCATATCCTATGCAATTTAACCTATATCATGATAAAGTGTTGAATTGCATTAAGCATATTCAATGTGACTAACTAATAATCTTGTTGTTTTTTCAGAAATATGTCCTCCAACAATATCCGTGGTAAAAAATGGCACTAAATATGACACTAAACCCAAGCGATGAATACAGTATTAAACCCAACGCAAATTATGCCAAGTTTAGCGCCGAATTTCAGAAAAGGACGCAAAAAACACCTAAAATAGCGTCGACTTGAGAAATTGCACCGACTTGGACATGGAAATGAATAAAAATACATTAAAAAGGGGTCTATACGCAAAAAGGAAGTGAAAATGGACATTAATCAAAGGGTTTTGTTATAGTGCAATTACTTTTGGACTTCCTAGCACAATTCTTGGCGCTATGTCTGGTTCTATACATGGTGCTATGCTTGACCATTTTCCTAAGTAAATTCCTAGCGCAATACCTTTCAAAATTCGTGTCGCAATTCATGGTGCTATGTCTAGATCTATAGCTAGTGTTATGCCTGGTGAAATTCCTAACACAATTGCTTCTTAAATTCCTGGCTATTTTGCTAGCACAAGTTTTGGTGCTAATCCCGACGCTATATCTAACGCTATGTCTGATGTTTTTCAAGTGCAATTCCTAGCTCTAAACCAAATGCAGTTCCTTTCAAAATTTATGGCTCTATTCTAAGCGTTATACTTGGCGTTATGTTGGATGTTTTCTAGGTGCAATTCCTGGCTCTATACTTGGCGCTATGTTAGAGGTTTTTCCTGGTGTAATTCATGGCACAATTGCTAGCTCTATACTTGGTGCTATGTTGGACATTTTTCCTAGTGCAATTCCTGGGGATATTCTTAGCGCAATCCCTGGAAAAAATCTTGGCGCAATCCCTGGCTCTATACATAGCCCTATGCTTGGTTCTATTTTGGACATTGTTTTGGAGGCTATTATGGGCGTTACCTAGGTTGTTATTTTGGAAGCTAATTGGGACGCTATGTTGATGTATTTGTAACTTCGGAATGTATTCATTTGTATATCTTATATAGTGTACCCCGATGTTCGTATCAAGAAGTATCTGTAATGTAAAAAAGTCATGTAAAGTCATTCAGGTTAACCCTACATTGTAAGTCGAGGCAATAGTCCCCACAATTGAGTTAAGGTTAACTCTCCTTGTTGATTAGAGTGCAAAGTCCCCACAGTTGTTGGGCACTAGGGTTATTAGACTCTCCTAAAGAAGTCGGCCCTGGTAAGTAATTGTTAAGTGAGGCCGACTTGTTGGAGTGGACATTAAGTGAATGAAAGAATATAAATAGAGAGTGAGCCTCTCTATTTATCACACACACTCACTCACTGGGGCGCATGAGTGAGAGAGGAGAAGCTCTCTCAAGTGAGAGAGAGAGAACAATTGTTGGAGATCATCTTTTCTGTCTTTGGGTTTTACTGCTACCATTGGTGCTCATTCTATCTCTGAGGAAGTTGCGGGGTTTTCTCCTTTATGGTTTCCCTGAGGAAAATTCTTTGTGTCTCTTGTCTCTTGTGATTTTTTTTGTGCATGTTATTCTCTTAGATAAGATCCTAGATCATATTGCTTAAATGATAAAAATATAACATGGAGTCAGAGCTAACCTAAGAAGAAGACATTGTGCAACTGCAGAAGCTAGGGCCTCTTAATTTTTGGGTCTCTTTCCATAATCCATCAGCAAAATAATCCTAGGCTAACTCTCCATTGAAGGGCGCATCTTTCTGTCGAAGCAAAATTTGATTTCGGGCATTTTCAGTTTTTGGTGCGGGAAATTAGGGTTTTTTACAGAAGAGGAATTTTTGAGTGAGCTCGACATAGGATTTCTCTCCTCATCAAAATCAAAGTTTAGAGACCCAGGTCGAGATTTTTGGTTGTGTGAAACTCTGGGAAAGTCAAACCCTAGTTTGACCACGGGCCTGAAAAACCCTAAAATATATCGAGATGGGAGAAGGCTCAAGTGCCGAAACTTTCACAGGTTGAAGATAAATTGCTCATGTACATTGTGTCCAAGTTTCAACCTCAAATTTGCCATATTCTAGGAGCTATGATTCCTCCAATTTAGGGTTCCAGCCTCTCCCAGGATTCCTCCCTAAATAGGACACCTGGGGAGAATCGCTATATCTCGGGCTACGAAGGTCCAAATGAAATTTCTCAAGATTTTCTAGAAATGGCATAGAATCTAATTTCTGTGGTAAAAGTTTCAGACCCCGAAGATGAAACAGTGACACATGGAAGTCTGTACGAATTCGCTATGCTGAAAAGTCCTGAAACAGGTCACCTTGGGAAAACGATCATAAGTCCCAATTAGTGAAACCAATTCTAATGAAACCTATGGTGTTGGAACAAGAACAGACGAGTCATCCTCCGTACAAAATTTCAGACACAGAGGAGTAGTACTTTCAAAGATACCGCAGAAATAGTATCAAGAATTGCTGCAGAAGAAACTGGTAAACTAGGGCTTCCTGTTCTGAGAGCTTCCCTCTACTCTTTTCAGAAAACGAGTACATTGGATAGCTCACCTTAAAGAGTTCTATCTTTCTATCCAATCAGATTTGAAAGATTCTAATTTTTTAAAATTAGGGTTTCTCTCACAAACCCTAAATTAGGCAGCTCCGGAACCAGGATGGGCACCTCAAATCGGTAAGATCTAATCTTTTGCTATTTACAGTTGAGGTTCTCATTTCAAGATGACTAATCACACCAGCTTGATCACAAGCTTGGTGAGGCTTACAACCTCCAAGCATGGAAGTATAGGATCTCACTAGTTCTTGAAGGAAATGAATTGGACACCTACAAAAGTAGAGAGGTTCCAGTTCTAGAGGGAGATAAGGCTAAAAGCCTTACACAATAAGAACTTGGTCAAGGCCAAGAAGATGATTGTTGATTCAATCATGGATCACCTTATACCATAAGTGTCTTCCCTAAATACACCTAAAGAGATGTTTGATTCCTTGACCAAGCTATTTGAAGGAAAGAACATAAATCAGAATATGACTTTAAGAAACCAGTTGAAGAATGTGAAGATCCAGAGTGCAGAGACCATACAGTCATACTTTGCAGGGGTCTCTCAAATCAAAGAACAACTTGAAGCAATAGAAGAAGAAGTGGTGATAACCACCTTGAATGGCCTCCCAGGATCATGGGATTCATTCATTCGAGGAATGTGTGCCAAAAGGAAGTGATTACTTTCAGCAGACTCTAGGAAGAGCACACACAAGATGAAGCTTGACCCATAATAAGAGAAGAGAAGAAGAGAGCAATTGAAGATCAAGCGCTCACGATTCAAAGAAGATCCCTCAAGCGATGAGGAATATGAAGAACTCAATTCTTGAAAAGCCTCTTATCCATCTTGAGCATTTGGATAAGAAATGATGTTGTTATGAATGAAGAAGATGATGAAGCTGAAAGAAGGAGTCTACCCACGAAACAAATAAAGATAAGTATTCAATTGGCATTTCATAATATTGTTTTGTTATGTATTTGTTTATATTCAGTTGATGTATTATGCATGATAGAATGTTTGCATTAATGATAGTATACTACTAATATGCATGTGATGGGTAAGTAGCTCATAGGTGCTATACAACTCCCCATTGCTACTTATCTAGAATGAAACCTCTTTGCTGACATATTGGATTAGTGCACAATCTCAATGTTGTCCAGGTAGAGATGGAAGGCATCTAGAAAGTTTCTATCAGATATGGATGAATGTTGTATTGGATAAAATAGTTGCATGATTATATCTTTATGCAAAATAATTTTTTCATTATGATTATACCTTGTGAAATGTTTCTAACCATACAACTAATGCATTTGACTTGTAGGAAAAATCGCGTACAATCACCTACAAGAAAACAAGGACGAGACTTGTTTCGAAGAACAAGTGATGACAATTCGAGAAATAATCCAAGAATGAAGAATAATATGACGAATGCAACGACATCATTGATGCAGAACCTTCCAGCTACGAAGAAGTAGCCAATAAGAATGGGAAGACCAGTTCAAGAAGAATGATGTCTAGGATGCAGTATCAAGACCTGAAGGGAATTTCATAGTTCTATCATGCAGTATATGGAAACATCGTGGGATACAAGGCAATATCCGTAGCATGAGGTTTCTCACGGAAAGAAGGCATGGACTACAAAGAGACATTTGTAGCCACTAGAAATACACATGACAGACAGAATCATGTGTGCAAATGAAAGAAGGCCTTGTACGAGCTCAAAAGACACCCGTGGGATAACACATACATGAGGAGCTTGAAGATCACCTAGAGTGATGAAGATCTTAACCTTTGCTACAGGTTGAAGATGGAAGCCTATAAAGGATGACAAGCTCACAGATGGGTGCGAGAAGAACTTTTGAAAAGATTCAAGATAGAGGATCTTGGTATCCAGTGACCCTAGATGGATACATAGAATATTAGTAGCAGAGGAAGCTACTTGTCACTCCAGTACATAATGTTTCAATGAATAGAGTACGAAAGACAGAGGGAGAATGATGCTTTGCTTCAGAGGGAGTGACTGCAGAAGATCCTAAGGTTCAACATGGTACGACAAGATGGACAGATTACTGATGACTCTAGGCTTTACTGAGGGTAAAGTGGATTCCAACCTTTGCTTCAAGGTTGAAGGCGGAAGACCAGTGATTCTCTTGTTATATGTCGATGACTTGATCCTGACAAAAAAGAGGAACTCATTAAAGTTGCAAGAAGGAGACTTGTTGCCAAGTTCAAGATGAAGGACTTGGATATGATGCACTACTTTCTAGGAATGGAGGTGTGGAAGAATCTCCCTGGGATAAGGGAAGTATGTAGTAGAGATCCTGAAGAGGTTCAGGATGATGGATTGCAAGGCCATGACCACACCTATGGCATTGAACCAGAAGCTATTGAGTGTTGCTTCATGAGAGACGGTTTATGCCACAATGTATCGTCGGATGATTTGTTCCTTGATGTACCTGACAAATACGAGACCAGATATTTGCTTTGCTGTGAACACATTGAGACATGTCCACCTGATGGTTGCAAAGCATGCAGTGAGGTACCTGAAGGGTACAATTGAGTATGGGCTCAAGTATGATACAAATCAGAAGATTAACCTGGAGGGTTATGTGGATTCGGATTGGGCATGCAGTGCCATTGATAGGAAGAGCACTTCGAGGTGCTACTTCAGTATGAGATTAGGTGTGATCTCTTGGTTTAGCAGGAAGGATTCCTGCATGGCGCTAAGTACAACCAAGGCAAAAGATGTTGCCACTTGCTATTTGGGAGGTAGTGTGTTTCTTTTGAAAACTACTATTTGATTTGATTGATCTGACTTTCATTTTTGTATGATGCAGAGAGGAGCAATGAAGCTCCAATTTGTGATCCAGATCGAGATCTCTCGAAAGAAGGAGTTTTAGCATAGCTGGTGAGATAGGTTGTCTGAGCATAAATCCTGGTGAAGCTCGTAGGTTGCTCAAACGTAAATAGTCCCATAGGTTTTCCTCAGATGTAATCGGTCCTGGCGAAGTTCGCAAGTTATCCTTGGACGTAATTAGCCCTGATGTGATTCTATGCTAGAAATGGCCAAGAGTGGAGAAGCTTGGTGTTCTCTAGATCAAGGTTCCCTCAAAGGGGAAGTGATGAGTCCATGAGCCCTTCTGACATGGTGGTAGGCGGGGCCTCCCATGGTTAGATATAAGTGTTGTTCCTTTCTAACATGGTGGAAGACTGAGCTTCACATGGTCAGATATAAGTGTAGAGATGCTTTGATGTGATTGTGGGTTGTGTTACCACATGATCAGTGTAGAGATATTCTGATGTGATTGTGGGATGTGTTCCCACATGATCAGTGCAGAGCCATTCTGATGTGATTGTGGGATGTGTTCCCACATGATCAGTGCAGAGCCATTCTGATGTGATTGAGGGATGTGTTCCCACATGATCAGATATAAGTAAAGAGATATTCTGATGTGATTGTAGGATGTGTTCCCACATGATTAGTGCAGAGCCATTCTGATGTGATTGAGGGATGTGTTCCCACATTATCAAATGTAAGTGCAACGCCTTTCTGACAAGATGAGGTCAGATGTAAGTGCAGATCCTTTCTGACAAGATGAGGTCGGATGTAAGTGCAGCTCCTTTCTAAGAAGATGAGGTTGAATGTAAGTGTAGATCCTTTCTGACAAGATGAGCTCAGATGTGAGTGCTGGGCCTTTCTGACATGGGTTTTGGATGTGTTCCTCCCATGGTCAGATGTGAGTGTTGGGCGTGCCTTTTTGACATGGTTCTTGGATGTGTTCCTCCCATGGTCAGATGTGAGTGTTGGGCGTGCCTTTTTGACATGGTTCTTGGATGTGTTCCTCCCATGGTTAGATGTAAGTGCTGGGCGGGCCTTTCTGACATGGTTCATTCCATGGTCAAATATAAGTGTTGAAGACCTACCTAGAGGCTAGGCCTACAACCAACATGAAAAAGGGCTGGCTCTGTAGAACTTCCTGTGACGAGAAGAAGGAAGATATAAAACCATTTGATTGAGATAGCACAAGCAGTGATGATGAGGAATATCCAGTGATGATCCAGCTTTGATGATGATCCAGGTCAAGTGATGATCCAGACTTGATGATGATCCAATGATGATCCGGACTTGATGATGATCCAGACTTGATGATGATCTAGTGATGCTCTAGATCAAGTGATGATCCAGACTTGATGATGATCCAGTGATGATCCAGATCAAGTGATGGTCCAGACTTGATGATGATCTAGTGATGATCCAGATACAGTAATGATCCAGAATTGATGAAGATGGCTTGAAGATGAAGATGACTTGATGATGATCCAGATGATATAGAGAAGAAGACTTGTGCTGATAAATTGTGTCGAGAGAATACCTTCCTAGTTAAGTGGGAGTGTTGATGTATTTGTAACTTTCGAATGTATTCATTTGTATATCTTATGGATTGTACCCTGATATTCCTATCGGGAAGTATCTGTAATGTAAACAAGTCATGTAAAGTCATTGAGGTTAACCCTCCATTGTAAGTCGAGGCAATAGTCCCCACAATTGAGTTAAGGTTAACCCTCCTTGTTGATCGGAGGAAAATTCCCCACAGTTGTGGGGCACTAGGGTTATTATACTCTCCTAGAGAAGTCGGCCCTGGTAAGTAATTGTTAAGTGAGGATGACTTGTTGTAGTGGACATTAAGTGAACAAAAGAATATAAATAGAGAGTGAGCCTCTCTATTTATCACACACACTCACTCACTGGGGCCCATGAGTGAGAGAGGAGAAGCTCTCTCAAGTGAGAGAGAGAGAGAAAAACTGTTGGACATCATCTTTTCTGTCTTTGGGTTTTACTGCTGCCATTGGTTCTCATTCTATATCTGAGTAAGTTACGGGGTTTTCTCCTTTATGGTTTCCCCGAGGAAAATTATTTGTGTCTCTTGTCTCTTGTGATTTTTGCTGTGAATGTTATTCTCTCAGATAAGATCCTAGATCATATTGCTTAAATGATAAAAATCTAACACGCTAATTAGGACGCTAATTGGGACACTAATTGGTACGCTAATTGGGACTCTAATTGGGACGCTAATTGGGATGTTAATTGTGGCGCTAATTGAGACGCTAATTAATGTCCAAAATAGCACCTACTTTTAAAAAAGGACACAAATAACGTCATTAAAGGCACCCAATTTCTCCAAAACATGATGAAAAATACACTAAAAGTGATATTGGACGCTAAAAGGGAGCTAAAATAGACGCTAATCACAGGGTTTTGTTGTAGTGAAGGAAAAATTTGTATATTATTAAGCATAAGAATGAGGTAAGTGTAGGTGACCCATTACACATTTTCAAATGGTTTATATAACCATAAAATAATGAGGTATGTCAAGTAATTTATTTTGGTTGTATATAGTTTCCCAATTCGCAAGATTTCTCTTTTCCTTCATAACGAATACGATTAGTATTGGGCAATTGGAAGTATAATTTTTTTGAATATTATGAGTCATTGTGAGTGATATACATTGGTCCGTGTTCATTCCAATGATAATTTTAAGCAATGACAAGTTTCTTTGACCCTTGAGGTGTCTTGATCCTTTATGAACAATATCGTGAGCAGGGAAAATTTTTAGGACCCATAATTTTTTTAAGTGTAGAAACATTGATGAATCATACCAATTCTTAAATTTCCAACCATAAAATGTTCGGGAATATTTTTATAAAATAAATAAAATTTCTAAGGATTTTATATAGTTTTTGGATGATTTTGCGATATTTAGTTTTAAAAAAACATCCCATGGAATTTGGGTGAATTAGTTTAGAAAAAAATGGAAGTTGGCATTTTTTATTTTGGAAAAGAAGGTCGAAAAATAGCTTATGGGATAAACTTTACCCCTAATTTCTTCCCTAGTTGTGACCAATGTTTTCTATATTCTAATTCAATTTTTTCTAGTCTTAGTGTGGTAGCATGAAGTACATGGTGTGAATTCTAGATTTATGGCTTAGTTTCTATGATTATGGTAAATATAATATGGGTTAAGAAAGATAGCTTTATGATAAAAATGTTTGTTTGATTGGTACATTTTAATTATGTTGTTCAACAATATATCTATCAAAGTTTCATTGATTTTATCATTATGAAACCATATGACTCAAGGCATCTATGCTGGAAAATATGTCATCACAATCAATCAACTCTTAAATAATGACATTACTTACAGTGAAGTTGAGCTTAATGTTGTGCAATTAGTAATGGTGTTAAGAAATGATCATATTTCATATGTTTACTACATATGCAATGTGTATTTTTCTTTTTCTTTTGAGCATTATATTCTCTATTTTTCTTTTTCCTTTGAGCATTATATTCTCAGTTCTAGGTTAATTTTGTTTTCAAGCCAACATCAAAGCTAAGACACTCACCTTGTTATCATTATGAATGAATATGAAACTTATCATACTAATAATAAAGGAAAACTCTTTATATTCTTGAGCATATGAACTAGGTAAGTGAAGGCTATCCATTACCCATTCTCAAATGGCTTATATAACCTTAAAAGGGTGAAGCATGCCAAGTAATTTCTTGTGGTAATTTATTGTAATTGCATAGACTTTTCCAGTTTGCAATTTTATATTAATTTCCTTCATGAGGAATACACCTAGTATTTGGTAATTGGAACTAGAGTTTTAATGAACATTGTGAATCATCATGAGTGACACACATTGGTTCTTATTGTTCATTTCAATGACATGTTTTTTAAGCCTTGAGGTGTCTCGGTCCTCTGTGTTCAACAACATTGTGACCAATGTTTTCCATATTCTATTTGAAAGCTTCCTAGTCTTAGTGTGGTATCATGTAGTACGTGGTTGGATTTCTAGCTTTGTGGATTGGTTTTTCTATAGTATTATATAATATTGATTAAGAAATATAGGTTTATGATGGATAAACATTCATTTAGTTGGTGTACTTTTAAATTATGTTGTTCAACAATATTGTTATAAAAATCTCTTTGGATTTTGCACTATGAAATTACATGACATAGGGCATTAATGTTGGAAATGGATGAACTCTTAAATGATGAAATTATTTACAGTGAGTGTGATGTTGTGAAGTTAGTAAATCTTAATGTTGTGAAGTTAGTAATAAAATTAGATAATAGTATTTCATATATTCATTGTGAATGTGATGTGTATTTTTTTCTTCTTAACCATTCTATCATGTGTTCTAGATTGACTTTGTTTCCAAGCCAGCATCATATTTAAACCCCTCACCTCATTATCTTTGTGAATGAGTATAGAACTTACCATAATATTAATAAAGGTGAACTATGTATATTATGGAGCCTATGAGTGAGGTAAATTGAACCCTTTCCAACCCTTCCTAGAAGTGTAAAGTTAAAACTTCCCTTCAAAAACATTTAAAATCGGAATTTTATCTTTCCGATTAAGAAGGGAATAATTTACATCAACATTTCAAAAGAAAGGCAACATTTGAAATTACCCATCCATATAAATTTCTCAAGATGTTGAAATTCCTATGCTATAAAGTTCAACTAGTCATTCAAATATTAGAAATATGATAAATTATAATCACTCACTCACTCATGTCATGCACTCACTCCTTAGATGTGCAAGATGACCAGTAATGAGTGATACTACGAGGCACTAGCCATCGAGATGTGACTCCGACTCCCGAGTCACTTGGGGCTGCAATCTAAAGTGTGACAATGTGTCAACGACTACGGCTATAACAACAAAGAACAAGTACTAGTCTACTACTAGGCCCGAAACAAGCTCAAAACTTTGTGCTCACTACCTATGTGAACCTCGCTACAATGTCCACTCTTTTTTCATCAAAATGAAATCCAAAAGGCCAGTTTGATGTGTCCTCCTCTACAAGACTTCATTTATTGCATGAATATCACGAACTCGTGACAACTATAAACAACACTCGGTGTCATGCAAATACAAATAATGCAATAGGATCACAAACTATGCAAAGGTCGATTTATGCATTGCTATAGAGAGGTGTCATTGGGCACACGATATTGAGAAACAATGAGTTAGAAAAAACATTTGGACCAAAGCACCTACACAATGGTTATAAATAAAATTAAAAAAACAATTGTTGGCTCAAGAATAGTCTTCAATTTGATGGTGGTATGATCATGATGTAATCTCCCTCCGTCCTTCCAAACATTTGTGGTTTCTCACAACATTTGTCTTGAACGCTCGCCACCAAAATACATATAAAAAGTACATGTCTTTAGATCATCTTCTCTTTAAATCCTCATCTCATAGTCATAACTAAGGATTATTATGCATGCACATCCCCACCTTATAATATCAATTGGGTCAAGGCACAAAGACAACCATAAAATATCAAATGTGTTAAGACGCAAAATGTAAGAGACAACTATAAGTAAGTCTTATCTTAAATTTACCATAAAGTCTTTAATGACACTATCAATTGAGATTTGACACATTGGATTTTTGTGATCTTCTTATCACTCCTTACCAATGTGATTGCAAGGCATTCTTTGAAGGTGAAGTCCATAATTTTAGGTCTTCTTCTTCATTATCATGTCTTTTGGTAAGATAATAAGGAGGGTAGTGTCATGCATCAACATGGAAAATGGTTTTGATATAGAGGTATACACATTAATTGTTTTCATTGAATAACTTAAATTTCCTACCAGTGACTGCTGATTCACTTAATTGTGGACTGGTACAAAACACAACAAATTTTAAAGCCTCGAGTGCTTAATTCCTCACACCTAGAAATTTCTCAAATCGAGCCATTAATAAACTTCTTTTGGTGTTTTGGTTCAATTTAAAAGGCAGATTGTTGAGACTCGGACATGATGTGAGTTGTGAGGATTTAGTTGACTTAGGATTGATTCCATTTCCCCTCCATCCCATACATGTCTGCTTTCACGACAAGTGTTGAACAACAAAATTTGATGCCCCGACCTCGATTATGCTAACGTTGCTAACTTGCTTGGTATGTAGGATTTTTTTTGTTTATGTTTTCTTAGTTGTGTATTATTTTTTCTTAGGTGCCCAATCCCCATCATTCTTACATCTCTCAAGCTTGGATTGTTTCCCTCTCTATGGTTTGAATTAAGTTTTTGATTGGTTATATATATATATATATTGGTTGTAGATTTATTATTGTCTCGTTTTGTTCAATGGATTTGTATATATATATATATATATATATATATTGGTTGTAGGTTTATTATTGTTTCGTTTTGTTCAATAGATTTGTTTTGTACATAGTTAATAGTAAGTAATTCTCTCATGGTTCTAGTTTTTCTTTAAGACTATATCTAACTATGACGTCATGCCCTATGCATAAGATCACGCAGATGCCCCAATATGGTTATCGCATAGTCTAAATAGTTTTTTCTATATAATGAAGTGTGCTCCAACTCGAAAAATACAATCAAATAGTTGTTATGTTACTCAACTATAAAATCAACGATACATATATGACAAATTAATGTGTTCAAAATAAGTTTTATCAAAAATATATCGTTTTTTCATATAGATATTAAAGAGTGCTTAATTATTTAAAATTGTAAAAATTAAAAAAAATGAATTATTTTTAAATTTTTTTGGGTAAAAAGATTTATTTAATTTATACTTTCCAATTAAAATACAATTATTTATATCGCCGTTCATCTTTGAGGGGCTCCCAGAATAAATGCCCTTCAAATTTGAACACTGCAAATCCTACTTCATGTAAATCAAGTGATTAAATTATATATTTCACCTTTTCCAACCGGAGTCGTCTAACGGGTCGACGATTTCGCCCGGCGTTAGACTACTCCGTCTACCCACCGTCACTGTCAAGGAGTCTCGGCGTCCGGAGTCCGGCACATCAGCGAAATCACAGGTGGGTCCATCCATTGTCAGCTTCTGAACACGATTGTAATGAATATTGCAGTTGTTACCGGAAAGGGGTTCATCGCACGCGACATGACTTTCGAGAACACTGCGGAACCCGCAAAGCACCAAGCAGTGGCACTGTGTGTGGGATCATATCTATTGGCCTTCTATTGGTGCAGCTTCAAGGGTTACCAGGACACCCTTTACGCCCATTCTTTCCGTCAGTTCTACAGAGAACGCAACATCTACGGCACCATAGATTTCATCTTCGGCAACTCGGCCGTGGTTCTGCAGAAATGCAATCTTCTGGCCCGGAGACCCCTGGAGAATTAGAAGATACTTTACACCGCTCAGGGTAGGCAGGACCCCGGTGAGAATACAGGTATTTCCATTCAGAACTGTAATGTGACCGCGGACTCAGACCTCCTTCCAGTGAAGAGCTCATTTGAGATATACCTTGGGAGGCCATGGAAAGAGTACTCTCGCACAGTCTTCATGGAGTCTTTTCTGGATGATTTCATTCACCCTGCCGATTGGCTCAAATGGAATGGAAGCTTCGCACTGAGTACGCTCTACTATGAGGAATACAACAACAGGGGCCCCGGTGCAGGCACTGCAAATCGGGTCAAATGGCTAGGCTATCGAGTGATTAATAGCTCGAACAAGGCCAGCCAGTTTACAGTGTCAAAATTCATTGAAGGAAATTTACG
>LPNX010827281.1:4562-42065 GCA_001517045.1 Pseudotsuga menziesii | reverse complement strand
TCACAATTAGCTTCATTTTTGTCTAGATGTATTTCTTAAAGATGAAAAAAGAAAACGCATAACAAAATGCATTATACAATTACCAAATGAACATAGAGATAGTTAGACTTATAATAGAGTTTCAGCAAGTTTAGAAGTATTCCTTTGCTAATTGAAATTCCAGTGGTATAAATAAATGTCAAAATATATTACATTTCACTTTTATGACTTCTTAAGTCACATGACATGGGCTATGATATTTAAATTTTTATAGAGAACTTTAACATAATTTATAGAGCTTAATGAACACTGAGACATAACTAAATTCTAAAAAAATACTTTATAGTTGTCATGTTTTACAATTTGGTTATGGCTCCTAAAAAGGCAGTATTTACCCATGGCTAAATATTGACATTTCATTTGATCAAAACCAAGACTTATTTCAACCATATACCTTCGAGATTGAGACATAAGAAGAAACTTTAGATTAAACTTTCTACCACTAGCATCTTCTTAAAATGACTTTCGACTCTAGTACATAAGAGATCCAATTTGGACACCCTGCGACTAACTCTACTAAAATTCATTCTCATATTCCTCTCTCCTTTTATTACTTCTTGTTTCTCTCAATTTATGTGACCTTTTCCTTTACTCTTTGCTTGTGATTAATTTAATCTCAATGGTTTTATTTATTTTTTTCTCTTATCTCTTGTTGTTCAGTGGCCTCATTTTGTTATGTGCCCTTTCCTATCTCTTCTAGTGTTTCTATTGAGCTACATGGCCTGAAAAATACCCATGTAAGAAATAAAGACTCATGTAGCTCGACCATACTTTCACCACTCATTCTTTTTCTAAGACTTGTGTGGTGAATTGCTACAAATATCAAGCATCATAAACAAATGGGAACAAAAATCACTAGAGGAATATTTATTTTCATGGATAGCTTATAAGTCTGAAAATGCATACAAGGCTTTCATAAACAGCAAGGGAAACTATTATGCCATCATCCCTTCATAGTTAAGAAGGAAAATTTTCCTAATACTCAAGGTTTTACTCAAAATTCTTCAATTTTCTAAATACAATCTTTAATGGTAATACATCTCCATTAGACCACTATTCCTTAGTTTTTTTCCTAAGCTTAATCGTGGTCTACTTCAAGCGTTCATTTTTTTTCTATCATAACTTCACCACATTCTTTAACATCTTCATAGATATCAGTCAATAATATACCCAATTCCTAAGCTACCAGAAATGAGAAATGGAAAAAAGAAAATGGGGGAAGATGGTTTCAGGGTAAAAACCAGTCTCCCCCAACTAACAACTTACACTATGCATATTATCTATTTAATTTAGTGGGTTTATTTTCACCCCTATCAACTCATTCTCCAAGGTTGAGGCCTTACAATTATACTACTCTGACAGTTCTTTAGCTTGTCCTAACATGTCCTGTGGAGTCCAAAAGCTGCTTCATTATTGAGCTGGGATTTCCACTTAAATAGAAAATGTGATAGTTTTTTAGGAGGTAAAAGGCTAATATGACCTAGAGAAATTGTCCCTTTTATAAGCAAACGACCACTTTTGATGCTTGAAATTGTCCATTAAACTTCTGAAACACCCTGAACTTGTAATATATTCAAATTTCAGGGTTATGGGTTATTCAAATTTTCCCATGCTTAGCTAAGCTGAAATATATTTTAAGTTTAGGGTGTTTCACAGGTTAATGTTTGGACAAAAGATAATTGTAAGGCCTCAACCTTGGAGAATGAGTTGATAGGGGTGAAAAGAAACTCCCTAAATTAAATAGATAATATGCAGACTGTAACTTGTTGGTTGGGGGAGACTGGGTTTTACACTGAACCCATGAACAAACCTCATGAAAGAAAAAAGGAGTGGGAGAAGAAACAATGTTGGTCAAGAATGATTGAACACTCGATGGCTCATTAGTTGGCTTTGGCTTATGGCACATTGTATAGTGTTTGGTAGGACTTCTTTGTAAAAGTTTACTTTTTTTTGGTTAATAAAAGAAGTTTCTTAATTAGTATAGACATGGGGTGGTTTCTTGCAATAGTATCTAGAGATCAGCTATGATGATTTTTTTCATAGCAACCCATACTAGTGATAAAAAGTAGGCTATCCAAGTCAGACTTCTTATTCTCCATATCCAAAAATCATGTATAATTTTTCAAATTTAAAGAAAGACATGTTTGCAAGTTAACTGTCATAATTATACAGAGCTTTGATTGTCCACCACTCTTAGAAACTGGGTTTGAACAAAAAAAGATTTAGATTATAGCTGATGAGATCACAACTAAAGGAAGCACTTTGCGAACTAAACAACATTACAACCTATCAAGCAAGCCTTCTGCTGCGGAGCTCCATATATGATGTTATCTACAACTATCTAATGCTGCAGATTTTAGAGGACTTGGGGGAAGCAGGAGGAGTGTTGTTTTCCTTTTTCTGAAGAGAAACAACAGATCCTTATGAAATTGTTGATAAGTTGCAAATTGTTGCTAATAATATGGACATTCAGCAGTCAGAAGGTCGCGTTACATTTTCTGCGAAGGAATTTAACATTTTTATTGGTAGCTTGGAGTATATACTGAAGAATTACAGCCTGAAACTACCAACCGATGTTATGGGAAGCTTCATTTCTTCACCGGCCTTTCAGCTTGATATAACTATGGATTGGGAATGCGAGTCTGGGAACCCTCTTAACCACTATTTGTATGCACTTCCCAGTGAATGTGACCCACACAAAAACGTCTACAATCCTTTCCGTTCTACATCACTTTCACTACGCTGGAATTTTTCTTTGAAGCCCTCCTATCCTATGACACCAGTAGAAGAAGCTCAGTCTTCTATGGGACATGCGAACAGGGTCAGTAACAAGGTGAAAACTCAGGTTGCCATTCCTGCTAGAAAATCAAATACAAAAAGGAATCCCTATGGTTCTGCTTCAATCACCCTAGAAAATTGGCTATTATTTCAATGGGTGTTCCAGCAATGAATTTGGGTGCCCATAATTTAATTTGGATTTTCAAATGGTGGAATTTGTATTATAATCCTACTCATAAAATTCATTCGTTTTCTAGATGGCCTCGTTTTGGAGTGCCGAGATTGCCCAGCTCAGTAAATTTATCCCTTGGTGGGCAGTAAGGCCCGGTTGCCCCAAACTTGGAAAAAAAAAATCGCAAAACAGTTTCCAGAGACAAATGTGTAAGGGATGCCTTCTACCTCAATGGCCCTGCGAATTTTTTCTTTGGTAGCAAATATGGTCTTTGCAGGCTCCACTGTATGATTCCTATCAACGTTATTCCCGAACTCGGATGGAGAAAAGCTCTTAATGGTTCCAACCTCCTTAATGGCCTTGATAATATTCAGCTGATCCATCAGCTGTGGTCCCTTTACAGCCGAGATAACTACATCAAATTTCTTGATTTCCTCCATGAGACTTTCCTGGTCCTCCAGTGATCCATGGAGTATAATAGCACCTGAGGCCGTGAAGGATTCCAGAAGCTTAGCCTTCTCAGCATTGGAAGCGGTGGACTCTCTAACAAGAAGGAATGTGGGATGGCCGAGAGCAAGGCTAGCTTTGGCTGGAATGTGGGATGGCCGAGAGCAAGGCTAGCTTTGGCTGGAATGTGGGATGGCCGAGAGCAAGGCTAGCTTTGGCTATATGACGACCAATGTAGCTTGTTCTTCCGATGATCAGTATCCTGCTGCTGTATCAGTGACTAGACAGCTAGAATGGGAGACCTCCATGACCGCAACCTCCTCGACTCATTTGGGGGAGGGGCTCACGATCTAGCGGGAATCGGGATTGGCTTCATTTGAATTCACCAAACCAGATCAAATTCACTACAACATTAATGAGATTAATGTGGCCGACGATTACGGAGCTGAATGGAGACGACGGACTGAGCACTAACCCCAGGACGGGACTTCTGATGTCAGATCGAATTTCAGAAGGAGGACTGGGCGCGACGGCGAACAATATACCTTGATGTGATTTTGCGAGGTGTTGGACTTCGGACGTCGGGACTTCTTGACGATGACGGTGGTAGACGGAGTAGTCTAACGCCGAGCGAAATCATCGACCCGCTAGACTACTCCTTTCCAACCGACTTATCTATTCATGTTTCTAATTGATTTCACGTGTCACGAAGAAAGTCGAATAAATAGTAAGATCTATCCACGTGTACAGTGCACTATACTATCTATCCCATCAATCAGAAATAATTCCAATCGACGATTTGACTTCGTACTTCGTGTAAACCAAGTGATTGTACAGTGTACTATACCAAGAAAATCGAATAAATTGTACAGTGTACTATACCATCTATCTCATCAATCAATCAATTGTTGTTGGTGGATTACAGAGCACTATAAGCGCTAACCAAAACGCCACCAACCCGTCGAAATGTGACAGACAAACAATTATGTTCTAAATAAATGTGACAGACAAACAATTCTGTTCTAAATTATTATTTTGAGGGTTTAAATCGTAATTTTAATGTTTTGGGTGGTTTTAAAATCAGTTATTTAGTTTAGGAAAATCCAATAACATTGTAGAAATTGTAAAAAGATTAAAATAACAATTTTCAAGCAAAAAATTAATGGCCGAACAATAATAAAAATTATAAGATTTTGTGAGTTAAATTCACTTGATTCTGGTTGAAAATCAACTACAAAGTCAAAACCGTCCCCTAGTTAGACAACTCCATTTTGATTTTCAAGCCTATTTTTAGCTGAAATTTGGTAAATTTAACCTACAGCTCTTTTTTATTTTGATTGGAGTTGTCTAACTAGGGGACCGTTTCCCTCCTATTTTAGGCTGGTTTTTATTAGTTTCCGGTTATGAAACTTCACTGAATTTTCAAAACGTGAAAAAATATTGTTAGATCCACTTGGGGGTTTTCATGTCACGTGATTTCATTTCTGCACTTAAAAATTACAAGATTTTGTGAGTTAAATTTACGGGGTCAAAATCAACCGGAAAGTCAAAACCATCCCCTAATTAGACAACTCCACTTTGATTTTCAAGCCTATTTTTAGCTGAAATTTGGTAAATTTAACCTATAAAATTTGAAATTTTTTTTTTGTTAAGCAATTTTAAAAACAGAAATGAAATAGTTTAACATTAAAACTCCATCATCCACATTCTCTAAGATCTCGCAGTGTTTTTACATGTTTTGACAATTCCATGAAAATTCATAGCTAAAAACTAATAAAAATGAGCTGAAAAAAAAAGAAATTAATCCCATAACAAGTAGTTTAATTTCAATAACTACAAGTTTAATTTCAATAAGGACCTACCATTGTCACAATAATGAGTTTAATTTCAATAACAACTAGTTGCAGCGAGAGACACTCTACAACCCAGTATGGAGGAGATCTTGTAACGTGGTGTAACCTTAGTAAGGTTTGTAACATGTCGACAAAAAGTAATAGTGATAGTGAATATTATGGGAGAGAGTTTGTAACACAAAATAAAAAATAATATAACGTTATTTTTATTAATAGAAAATAAATTTTCTAATAGGACAAAATAAATGTCGGCCACAAAAACAATCTAATATGGGGGAGATGTTGTAATATTCCTACCTAACAAAACAATAAAAAAGTGAAATTTTAATTATCCATACAAAAAATATGTGGGTCAAGAAAAATACACAAAATTGAATTCTTGGCAAAAAAATGTTGGTCCTGCACATGGTTTTAAAACCATGTGCAAAGCATTCTAAACAACCCATGGCTGTAGGAGGGCCTTGCATATGGTTTTAAAACCATGTGTGGAGAAAAGATTCCTAACAAAATAAAAAATAATAAAAAATATTAAATGTCAGTCATAAATAATATTAAATATTAATAATAAAAATATTATATGTGAACCTTAAATAAAAAGATGTGTCTTTTGGTTTGAATCAAATCAATGGATACTTAAGAAGAGGTTTGCACCTTGAGAGATTTGATCCATCTACGCGTTTGATAGAGCCTAGGATTTGGATCTACGCTGGTTTAATTTCAATAAAAACAAAAACACAATAATGAAAAAAGCTAGATAAACACCATACGTGCTGGTTTAATTTCAATAAAAACAACAACACAATAATGAAAAAGGCTAGATAAACACCATGCGTGCTGCTATCCCGTTTTAACATTTTCTTTTTTAGCTTTATATATTTTTCAATAAATAATTAAAAACAAAGATGGTGACTTTTTGAAATTACTCAAAATGGTTAATGAAATTCTTGGTAACAAATCGTCCAAAACGATTTTAATATTATAACTTAAATAGACGAGTTATGGACTATAATATGGTAGATTCTATATCTATATTAAACAAATATATACATAATAAAATATAGTTTTATATACTAAATAAATATATACATCAATAAAATAGTCATTTTTATAAATATATGCATAATAAAATATAGTCATTTTTATAGAAAAAACAAAAAGATTTTTTTTTTTCAACTAGATAGATAGGTTTAATAATCTCAAGCGACTTTATTCTTGGCCATTTAAAACCATAAAACCAAATCTATTCTCATCTACATGATCTTCTAACACATTTTGATAACAATATTTTTTGCAACATAAATTGTCACAATGAAAGTTGAGGCGAAACATATTTCGCCTGCTGCAGAGTATTCATTTAGACTGCAACAGGCATCCCAACCCTTGAATCTTAAACAATTTTAATCCAAAAATTAAGATGCCTGTTGCAATCCCATTGAATGCTCTCCAGCAGGTTTTTCGCCGTTGAAAGTTTTTGACCTCTCATAACTACAGATCCTCCTACTTGAGTTATGAAGCAACCAAAGAAGCTACTCTAACAGAGAAGTTTCTCTTCTTTCATAATGAATACAATTAGTATTTGGAAATTGGAAGTAGAGAGTTTTTTAACATTATGAGTCATTGTGAGTGATACACATCAGTCCTTGTTCATTCTAATGATAATTTTAAGCACTGACAAGTTTCTTTGAACCTTGAGGTGTTTTGGTCCTCTATGAACAATATTGTGACCACAGAAAATTTTTAGGACCCATAATTTTTTTAAGTGTAGAAACATTGATGAATCATACTAATTCTTAAATTTCCAACCATAAAATGTTCAACAAATTTTCATAAAATAAATAAAATTTCTAAGGATTTTATATAGTTTTTGGCTGATCTTGTGATATTTAGTTTAAAAAAAACATCCCATGGAATTTGGGTGAATTAGTTTAGAAAAAAAATGGAAATTGGCATTTTTTATTTTGGAAAAAAGGTCGAAAATTAGCCCATGGGCTAAATTCTGCCCCTAATTTCTTCCCTAGTTGTGACCAATGTTTTCTATATTCTTTTTCAATTTTTTCTAGTCTTAGTGTGGTAGCATGTAGTACATGGTGTGATTTCTAGATTTATGGCTTGGTTTCTATGATTATGGTATAATATAATATCAGTTAAGAAATATATGTTTATGATAAACCGAGTGTTTCTTTGATTGGTACATTTTAATTATGTTGTTCAACAATATATCTATCAAAGTTTCATTGATTTTATCATTATGAAACCATATGATTCAAGGCATCGATGCTGGAAAATATGTCATCACAATCAATGAACTCTTAAATAATGACATTACTTTCAGTGAAGTTGAGCTTAATGTTGTGCAGTTAGTAATGGTGTTAAGAAATGATCATATTTCATATGTTTACTACATATGCAATGTGTATTTTCTGTTTCCTTTGAGCATTCTATTCTTTATTCTAGGTTAATTTTGTTTTCAAGCCAACGTCAAAGCTAAGCCACTCACCTTGTTATCATTGTGAATGAATATGAAACTTATCATACTAATAATAAAGGAAAACTCCATATATTCTTGAGCATATGAACTAGGTAAGTGAAGGTGATTGATTACCCATTCTCAAATGGCTTGTATAACCTTAAAAGGATGAGGCATGCCAAGTAATTTATTGTGGTTTCATAGAGTTTTCCGGTTTGCAACTTTATATTATTTTCCTTCAAGAGGAATACACCTAGTATTTGGTAATTGGAACTAGAGAGTTAATGAACATTGTGAGTCATCGTGATTGACACACATTGGTCCTTATTGTTCCTTCCAATGAGATTTTAAGCAACGAAATTTATTTTTAGCCTTGAGGTGTCTTGGTCCTCTATGTTCAACAACATAATGACCAATGTTTTGCATATTCTTTTCCAAAGCTTCCTAGTCTTAGTGTGGTATCATGTAGTACATGGTGGATTTCTAGTTTTATGGATTGGTTTTTCTATCTATGATATTATATAATGTTGATTAAGAATATTGATTAAGAAAGATAGGTTTATGATGGATAAACATTCATTTGATTCGTGTACTTTTAAGTTATGTTGTTCAACAATATTGTTATAAAAATCTCTTTGATTTTCGCATTATGAAATTACATGACATAGGGCATTAATCATGGAAATGGATGAACTCTTAAATGATGAAATTACTTACAGTGAAGTTGAGCGTGAGGTTGTGAAGTTAGTAGAGGTTAATGTTCTGAAGTTAGTAATAAATTTAGATAATGGTATTTCATATGTTCATTGCAAATGCGATGTGTATTTTTTTTCTTCTTAACCATTCTATCCTCTATTCTATATTGACTTTGTTTCCAAGCCAACATCTTAGCTAAGCCACTCACCTGGTTATCTTTGTGAATGAATATGGAACTTACCATAATAGTAACAAGGTGGATGAGTAGCAAAGCTACATATTCCCTGCAAATTGAATTAAGTTTGCAATTGAATTTATAAGTGTTATAAATTAACTTTAGTACTTTTTACTGGATTAATGATTTCATTAAAAGCTTGCTACTAACTCAACTTCTAATTGTAAATAGTACTTGTAGGCTCATAAGTATACACTTTAACATAAGCAAATAGGTAATTTAATAAAAATTGATTTGTGAGGAAATATGTGACAATATAAACCAAGAACACTAATTAAGGATGAATGTTTAAACCTAACTATGATGTTACTCTTAAAGAAGTTGTTCCTATTTTCATTAATAAATATTATTGATTGTTCCACACGTCCAAACTCATAAACAACCATTGACGACAATAAGCATCAAGCACTTCCACCCTCTTCACCACGTGTACAATTTCTTGTTATAGAAAAAAAGACAATTGTAAAACAATGTGTATGTGTTAAAACACAATATTATTCATACCTGCATAAAAGCAACAACCATTACAATCTTTTAACTAGAATGAAGGAACATTATTTTATTTATCCTCCCCCACTATATTTTAAGCAAAGAGGTTACTAAAACCATTTGTTTGTGCACCTTCATGCTTAAGATAAGACTCACTAATAATCAATCAAAGTTTTTTGTTGTTGCTTCGGTATATGAAAATGACATTCATGATTTTTAGCAAATGGCATTTATGGATTCTTTAAACGATTATATCTATTTTCCATATTCTTAAACTCTTAAGTACAATGTATTTTTTTGGTTTTTCTTGATGTGTTTTGTACAACCATTTATTTCACATACTTATGTACTTTATTTCATATATTTATTATTATAATATACATTTTATTTACTTTTTAAATGTATTTTGGATAAAAATCTATTTCTCATACTTATGGTACCTATTGAATTGTGCGCTTATGCAATTGATTAACTTGTTTCCAAATATCAGTTTCCTGGGTAGAATAAACACAACATGTTAGAAGCTAGAAGGAGAGTGTTTGACTTCACATCACATGTAAAAGAACTCGTCCAAACCCTATTCTACATAAAAGATGGAACTGCGTTCAACTATACCATGCAGGCAATTTTTTAAATGATTATATGATTTCATTTTGATGAATCTTCATGCTATATTTGAATTAAGGATTCATTTCATAGAATATTATATGGTGTCACTACTTTCCCATGGTTATGTTCTCAACTACAAGTTTAATTACTGAGAAATAACATAACTGAGGGCCATTTTGGGGTAACGCAACATAAATGATGTATTAAACATTGTTTTTCATTTCCTTGGCAATGAAGAATAAAAAATCCAAAATATAGCCATGTATCTTCGATAAAGATGATGGAAATTTTGCAACCTTGTGCTCACACTGAATTTGTACTCACTTCACTTGGTGCAGATTGTATAAATTAAAAACTGAAAAAAGGAATCCCTTAGATTTAGGGATTTCGGCTATGAACGAAGAACTTGAAAAAAAGATCCCAATCTTCTTCATTACCTTTGTACGAGTTGGTAGGCGAGGATCCCTCTCTCTAGTTACATGCAAGTGATAGATCGAATGCTTCAGTTGGCAGAGTTCGAACAACAAAATGGAGAATACAATGACGAGTTTCAACAACAAAATGGGACTCATTAAAGCTAATGGTTGAAGGCTTAAAAAAGGAAAGGTCATGATTCTCATGACTAGCGAACAAGAGTGGAAGGGAACCCACTTGGCACATGTAGAGAATGTAGGTGTTCTACTAAAAATATTACCAAGTGCATAATAGACCCAGAGTGGAAGGGAAACCACTTGGCACATGTAGAGAATGTAGGTGTTCTACTAAAAATATTACCAAGTGCATAATAGACCCACTCCATCGATGTGGTGGTATGTAAACACAAATTATAGTAATTGATTCCTTTGTTAAGCTAAGAAAACTATTATATGAGGAATTTGAATGTTTGGGTTATTGAAGAAATCATTTAATTGAATGGAGAAAATATAATACATTTGTCAAAAGTAATTATCGACCAAGTTCCTCATAGAAC
Source organism: Pseudotsuga menziesii (assembly GCA_001517045.1). Lineage (NCBI taxonomy): Eukaryota > Viridiplantae > Streptophyta > Pinopsida > Pinales > Pinaceae > Pseudotsuga > Pseudotsuga menziesii. The sequence goes on along the minus strand of LPNX010827281.1, from coordinate 31,310 downwards.
TCAAAAATGAAATAGTGGAGTTGACCGCCCATTGAAATGGAAAAATGGTATAAATTGATTGTGTATTGACAAAGTTCAAACTGTAATTAAAAATTTACAAGACTTAACGCCCAGACTTAAACAAAGTAATAACAATCCATAATATTTGTTTTACATCGCAACGCAAAACCCTAGAGTTCTCTCCAAATCGTTTGAGAAGGAAAGAGACCAAGGGTTTTGCATAATTTGCATGCCTGGAAATACCAAATGTCGTGGAAGTGCTACCATTTGCTTTGTAGCCAGAGAGGGATAAATGACAAACCTAGACAACTTAGTACTCAGTTTGAACTTTGATCAGTTAGTAAACAACAATGGAGGCACATGTGGAATGCAGATAGCAATGCATAGTGGCAATGAACTGCCTCATTTGCATACAATCAACAATGATCAATGAACTATTTCTGTGTCAAAATTCAACTGAGGGGTGCGAAGCTTTATAAAACTAGCTTAACAGAGCCGAACTCTAAAAAATAACACAGCCCATTTCAAACCTTGAAGAATGGAAAGGACATCTGGATGGAAAGGTGGAGGACATGGAGCAAATGTTTAAACAGTAGACGGGGCAACAAAAAGACAAGTGGCCATGTTGGAATGTGAAATTCATTTCCTTCATGGGAGGATGAAGGAACAAGAAGAAATGAACCACATCTACGTGTAGAAGCATTCAATAGCCTCGGAGCCAATGGTAGCTATGAAGGAGGAATGCAATGTGGAGAAACCTCAACATTAGCCCGAGTAGCATCGCACCCTGGGTAACTCTGTAGCAGCAACTAGCAAAAAGAAGGATTCCTTCGAGTATGGTAATTTTTAATATATTTTTCTGAGTTTATATTATGTACCATAAAACTAGGCAACTTCATTATACTTTACACGAGAAGAATTAACAGAATTTTTGTCAACAAATATGTAAGGAACATAGCTCTGTCTCTTTTTTAATTTTCATGTCTAGTTTAAGGTCTATTTTTTCTCTACAAATAGCAATTGTTCTTGTCAAAGCAGTTAGGCCACGGTCCATGACATGCCATTAAGTACCAAATCTGACTCGTCTTCCAAGTTGAAAATGAAAATTCAGAGGAAACATAATACAGCATCGTTTCTCTGCAGATTCAGAGGAAACATAATTTTAGTCTATCATGTCCAATATTATTTTGATAATAATATAAGTCCTCGATATTTATGCTGTCGTAGATAATTCATCTATAGGGTTTAATAATGGCACCACGAAAAGGCATACGAAATGCAGGCACAAAAAGAGCTAAAACAGGAAAACGATTGCTACTACTTGCCATTCCACCAGCTTGCTACCGGTTGTGGTCTCCGCAAACTTGGTAAGATTGCTCTTACCACATTGAGAAACCACAAGATTGAGGATGCATAGATTTACACAAAGCTTTCAATGGGTGAAATTTGTAATGGAGCGGATTGCAGCAATGGAATGACCAAAAACCAGGTATAGCATCCGGATGCCACCACCTTGCATCCCATGCAGAGCAAGCATGGCTCTAGATGGAGTGTTGCATGCATGCACGGTTCCACTGCAACCAAAGGTGTCAGTGTTGTATTGCATTTAGTGGAGCGATTGCATTGCATTTAGTGGAGTGAGAGATGTCACTGAGGTTGTCAGGGTTGCATTGAATGTAGCAAGAGATGTTAGGCAGGTTGTCAGATAAAAGCAAATTTTCACAATAAGAGGATGGAGACCAAAAACATAGTAAAACAATTTGATTTACTGATAAAACCATAGCATAAAAAATAGGATTTGAAATGGCTCGAATACCTAAAACTGACCGAATACGTAATTCCCTACTTGCAGGGAATAATAAAGGTGAACTATGTATATTCTGGAGCATATGAGTGAGGTAAGTGTAAGATCGATTACCCATTCCCAAATGAAGTGAGCTAAACTCTAGACCATTTGCACCTTTGCTTGCGAAATTTGTTGGAACTCGGGGAGGGAATTCTTGCTGAAATCATGATTTTGGTCACTGAAATTGCAATTTTGGTTGCAAAAATGGATTCAGCACCCTGGATAACCCTTGAGGCACCCTGATTATGCAATTTCTACAAACTAAAACTACAATTTCACAATTCTTACCAGATTTTGGTCAAAAATCTTGCCGAAAAAATGGTGCAAATAGTCTAGAATTTAACTCTCCTCAAATGGTTTATATAACCATAAAATGATGAAGTATGTGAAGTAATTTATTGTGGTTGCATATATTCTTCCAATTTGCAAATTTTCTTTTTTACCTCATGACAAATACAACTCAATAATTAGAAGTGGAGATTTCATGAACAATGTGACTCATTGTGAAACATATGGATCCAGTGAGCATTTTTGCTTTGAGTAAAAAAAATATAAAATATCATTGAATACATCGTTAACCAATTGAAGCAATCTTATTGCGCCAAGAGGTGCTTTCTACAGCTCAAATGGGTGAGCTATGTCTTGTGTATAACTTTGATGTGGCACTTTTCGGCCCAATAAAAATAGTAATAATAAAAAGTAAAAAATAAAAAAAACTTATAACATGTCTGCTTATAATTAAAAAACTAAAAATAGAATATTATACTCATATAAATATACTACCATATTACGGCAATACTCGCAATCTTACTAATTGAGTAGTAAAATTCAATTAACTTGAGTAGTAAAAAGAGAAATTATAAAACCAAGAACATATAAAATTTAATTTAAAATTAGCTAAGTTGTAAAACACATTTATGTAATTATATATCAAATTTCAATTTAAAATTTTGTTGACTTGAAACCATGTTACTCAACTCATTCTTCTACTAGTATGTACCCTATTTTGAAACTACTTATACTTTAGACATTTTTATAAATTAAAAAAGGTTTGCATGTCAAAAGAATTTGATCTCGACCCTTGATAGATCCATAAATCTATACTGGTAATTAAATCCATAATTATTATAAATCTTAAAACCAGAAATAATTCCAATCAACGATTTGACTTCTAAACCAAGTGATTAAATTATATTTACCACCTTTTCCCACCGACTTATCTATTCATGTTTCTAATTGATTTTACGTGTCACGAAGAAAGTCGAATAAATAGTAAGATATATCCATGTGTACAGTGTACTATACTATCTATCTCACGAATCAATCAATGAGATTACGGACTTGTTGGTGCATTACACTTCACACACTTCAAAGTCAAATTTGTACATTTCACATTTCTGTATCCATTTTATTATGGAATGCTCCTTTTCCCTTCAACTAGAGCATTTATGGAGCTACTGAGGGTAAGGAGGGAGTTGTTTGTGTTGGCCCCTTTTAGATATATAAGTGTTCATTGGCTTGTGGCAAGATCTCTCTCAGAACAAACCGAATCTAAAAGACACAGTTTTCCCATGCGAGTGGAAAATTGTGGAACAAGCCAAGTGATGAAATTGTGGAACATAATTTTGCTTTAGATAACAATATTGATCTTGTGTCTTCGCTTCTCCTTTGTTGTGCAGAAATGTGCATGGAAACCATTTGAATGGGACTATTCCTCGGGGATTTTAAAAAAAATGACAGACTAACATATCTATAAGTAGTTGTAGGCCATATATGTAGTTGAAGGCCATATCTTATGCAATTTAACCTATATCATGATAAAGTGTTGAATTGCAATAAGCATATTCAATGTGACTAACTAATAATCTTGTTGTTTTTTCAGAAATATGTCCTCCAACAATATCCGTGGTAAAAACTGGCACTAAATATAACACTAAATCAAGCGATGAATACAGTATTAAACCCAACGCAAATTATGCCAAGTTTAGCACCGAATTTCGGAAAAGGATGCAAAAAACACCTAAAATAGCGTTGACTTGAGAAATTGCACCGACTTGGACAAGGAAATGAATAAAAATACATTATAAAGGGGTCTAGACGCAAAAAGGAAGTGAAAATGGACGTTAATCAAAGGGTTTTGTTGTATTGCAATTACTTTTGTACTTCCTGGCACAATTCTTGGCGCTATGTCTGGATCTATACATGGTGCTATGCTTGACCCTTTTCCTAAGTAAATTCCTAGCGCAATACCTTTCAAAATTCATGTCACAATTCTTGCTGCTATGTCTGGATCTATAGCTAGTGTTATGCCTGGTGAAATTCCTAACACAATTCCTTCTTAAATTCCTGGCTATTTTGCTAGCACAAGTTTTGGTGCTAATCTTGACGCTATATCTAACGCTATGTCAGATTTCTTTCAAGTGCAATTCCTAGCTCTAAACCAGATGCAGTTCCTTTCGAAATTTATGGCTCTATTCTAAGCGTTATGCCTGGCGTTATGTTGGATGTTTTCTAGGCACAATTCCTAGCTCTATACTTGGTGCTATGTCAGAGGTTTTTCCTGGTGTAATTCATGGCACAATTGCTAGCTCTATACCTGGTGCTATGTCAGACATTTTTCCTAGCGCAATTCCAAGTGATATTCTTGGCGCAATCCTTGGCTCTATACATAGCCCTATGCTTGGTTCTATTTTGGACATTATTTTGGAGGCTATTATGGGCGTTACCTAGGTTGTTATTTTGGAAGCTAATTGGGATGCTATGTTGATGTATTTGTAACTTCGGAATGTATTCATTTGTATATCTTATATATTGTACCCCGATGTTCGTATCGGGAAGTATCTGTAATGTAAACAAGTCATGTAAAGTCATTGAGGTTAACCCTACATTGTAAGTCGAGGCAATAGTCCCCACAATTGAGTTAAGGTTAACCCTCCTTGTTGATTGGAGGGAAAAGTCCCCACGGTTGTTGGGCACTAGGGTTATTAGACTCTCCTAGAGAATTCAGCCCTATTAAGTAATTGTTAAGTGAGGCCGACTTGTTGGAGTGGACATTAAGTGAACGAAAGAATATAAATAGAGAGTGAGCCTCTCTATTTATCACACACACTCACTCACTGGGGTGCATGAGTGAGAGAGGAGAATCTCTCTCAAGTGAGAGAGAGAGAACAGGTGTTGGAAATCATCTTTTATGTCTTTGGGTTTTACTGCTGCCATTGGTGCTCATTCTATCTCTGAGGAAGTTGCGGGGTTTTCTCCTTTATGGTTTCCCAGAGGAAAATTCTTTGTGTAGGCTTGTCTCTTGTGATTTTTGTTGTGCATGTTATTCTCTTAGATAAGATCCTACATCATATTACTTAAATGATAAAAAAATATCATAGAGTTAGAGCTAACCTAAGAAGAAGACATTGTGCAACTACAGAAGCTAGGGCCTCTTACTTTTTGGGTTTCTTTCCATAATCCATCAGCAAAAGAATCCTAGACTAACTCTCCATTGAAGGGCACAACTTTTCTGTCGAAGCAAAATTTGATTTCGGGCATTTTTCAGTTTTTGGTGCGGGAAATTAGGGCTTTTTACACAAGAGGAATTTTTGAGTCAGCTCGGCATAGGATTTCTCTCCTCATCAAAATCGAAGTTTAGAGACCTGGGTCAAGATGGAAGAAGGCTCAAGTGCCGAAACTTTCACAGGTCGAAAATAAATTCCTGATGTACACTGTGTCCAAGTTTCCGCCTCAAATTTTCCATATTCTAGGAGCTATGATTCCTCCAATTTAGGGTTCCAGCCTCTCCCAAGATTCCTCGCTAAACAGAATACCTGAGGAGAATCGCTATATCTTGGGCTACGAAGGTCCAAATGAAATTTCTCAAGATTTTCCAGAAAGGGCATGGAATCTAATTTATGTGGTAAAATTTTTAGACCCTGAAGATGAAACAATGACATGTGGAAGTCCATACAAATTCTCCATGCTGAAAAGTCCTGAAACAGGTCACCTTGGGAAAACGATCATAAGTCCCAATTGGTGAAACCAATTATGATGAAACCTATGGTGTTGGAACAAGTACATACAATTCTACCTCCATACAAAAGTTTAGACACAGAAGAGCACCACTTTCAAAGATACCGCAGAAATAGTATCAAGAATTGTTGCAAAAGAAACTGGTAAACTAGGGCTTCCTGTTCCGGGAACTTCCCTCTACTCTTTTCAGAAAAGGAGTACATTGGATAGCTCGCCTTAAAGAGTTCTATCTTTCTATCCAATCAGATTTGAAAGATTCTAATTTTTTAAAATTAGGGTTTCTCTAACAAACCCTAAATTAGCCAGCTGCGAAACCAGGATGGACACCTCAAATCGGTAAGATCTAATCTTTTGCTATTTACAGTTGAGGTTCTCATTTCAACATGACTAATCACACCAGCTTGATGACAAGCTTGGTGAGGCTGACAACCTCCAAGCATGGAAGTATAGGATCTCACTAGTTCTTGAAGGAAATGAATTGGACACCTACATAAGTATAGAGGTTCCAGTTCTAGAGGGAGATAAGGCTAAAAGCCTTACACAATAAGAACTTGGTCAAGGCCAAGAAGATCATTGTTGATTCAATCACGGATCACCTTATACCATAAGTGTCTTCCCTAAATACACCTAAAGAGATGTTTGATTCCTTGACCAAGCTATTTGAAGGAAATAACATAAATCGAAATATGACTTTAAGAAACCAGTTGAAGAATGTGAAGATCCAGAATGCAAAGACCATACAGTCATACTTTGCAAGGGTCTTTCAAATCAAAGAACAACTTGAAGCAGTAGAAGAAGAAGTGGAGAATGCAGAAGTGGTGATAACCACCTTGAATGGCCTCCCAGGATCATGGGATTCATTCATTCGAGGAATGTGTGCCAAAAGGAAGTGATTACTTTCAGCAGACTCTAGGAAGAGCACACACAAGATGAAGCTTGACCCATAATAAGAGAAGAGAAGATGAGAGCAACTGAAGATCAAGCGCTCACGATTCAAAGAAGATCCCTCAAGCGATGAGGAATATGAAGAACTCAATTCTTGAAAAGCCTCTTATCCATCTTGAGCATTTGGATAAGAAATGATGTTGTTATGAATGAAGAAGATGATTAAGCTGAAAGAAGGAGTCTACCCACGAAACAAATAAAGATAAGTATTCAATTGTCATTTCATAATATTGTTTTGTTATGCATTTGTTTATATTCAGTTGATGCATTATGCATGATAGAATGTTTGCATTAATGACAGTATACTACTAATATGCATGTGATGGGTAAGTAGCTCATAGGTGCTATACAAATCCCCATTGCTACTTATCTAGAATGAAACCTATTTGTTGACATATTGGATTAGTGCACAATCTCAATGTTGTCCAGGTAGAGATGGAAGGCATCAAGAAAGTTTCTATCAGATATGGATGAATGTTGTATTAGCTAAAATAGTTGCATGATTATACATTTACGCAAAAGAATTTTTTCATTATGATTATACCTTGTGAAATGTTTCTAACCATACAACTAATGCATTTGACTTGTAGGAAAAATCACGTACAATCACCTACAAGAAAACAAGGACGAGACTTGTTCCGAAGAACAAGTGATGACAGTTCGAGAAATAATCCAAGAATGAAGAATAATATGACGAATGCAGCGACATCATTGATGTAGAACCTTCCAGCTATGAAGAAGTAGCCAATAAGAATGGGAAGACCAGTTCAAGAAGAATGATGTCTAGGGTGCAGTATCAAGACCTAAAGGGAAGTTCGTAGTTCTATCATGCAGTAGATGGAAACATCATGGGATACAAGGCAATATTCGTAGCACAAGGTTTCTCACGAAAAGAAGGCATAGACTACGAAGAGACATTTGCAGCCACTAGAAATACACATGACAGACATAATCATGTGTGCAAATGAAAGAAGGCCTTGTACAAGCTCAGAAGACTCCCATTGGATAACACATACATGAGGAGCTTGAATATCACCTAGAGTGATGAAGATCTTAACCTTTGCTACAGGTTGAAGATGGAAGCCTATAAAGGATGACAAGCTCATAGATGGGTGCGAGAATAACTTTTGAAAACGTTCAAGATAGAGGATCTTGGTATCCAGTGACCCTAGATGGATACATAGAATATTAGTAGCAGAGGAAGCTACTTGTCACTCCAATACATAATTTTTCAATGAATAGAGTACGAAAGACAAAGGGAGAATGATGCTTCGCTTCAGAGGGAGTGACTGCAGAAGATCCTAAGGTTCAACATGGTATGACAAGATGGACAGATTATTGATGACTCTAGGCTTTACTGAGAGTAAAGTGGATTCCAACCTTTACTTCAAGGTTGAAGGTGGAAGACCAGTGATTCTCCTGTTATATGTCAATGACTTGTTCTTGACAAAAAAGAGGAAGTCATTAAAGTTGCAAGAAGGAGACTTTCTACCGAGTTCAAGATGAAGGACTTGGATATGATGCACTACTTTCTAGGAATGGAGGTGTGGAAGAATCTCCCTGGGACATGGGAAGTATGTAGTAGAGATCCTGAAGAGGTTCAGGATGATGGACTGCAAGGCCATGACCACACCTATGGCATCGAACCTGAAGCTATTGAGTGTTGCTTCATGAGAGACGGTTTATGCCACGATGTATCGTCAGATGATTTGTTCCTTGATGTACCTGACGAATACGAGACCAGATATTTACTTTGCTGTGAACACATTGAGACATGTTCACCTGATGGTTGCAAAGCATGCAGTGAGGTACCTGAAGGGTACAATTGAGTATGGACTCAAGTATGATACGAATGAGAAGATTAACCTCGAGGGTTATGTGGATTCGGATTGGGCATGCAGTGCCATTGATAGGAAGAGCACTTTGAGGTGCTACTTCAGTATGAGATCAGGTGTGATCTCTTGGTTTAGCGCGAAGGATTCCTGCATGGCACTGAGTACAAGCAAGGAAAAAGATGTTGTCACTTGCTATTTGGGAGGTAGTATGTTTCTTTTGAAAACTACTATTTGATTTGATTGATCTGACTTTCATTTTTGTATGATGCAGAGAGGAGCAATGAAGCTCCAATTTGTGATCCAGATCAAGATCTCTCGAAAGAAGGAGTTTTAGCATAGCTGGTGAGACAGTTTTTCTGAGCATAAATCCTGGCGAAGCTCGTAGGTTGCTCAGACGTAAACAGACTTGTAGGTTTTCCTCAGATGTAATCGGTCTTGACGAAGCTCGCAAGTTATCCTTGGACGTAATCAGCCCTGATGTGATTCTATGCTAGAAATGGCCAAGAGTGAAGTTTGAGTGCTTCAGGGAGAAGCTTGGTGTTCTCCAGATCAAGGTTCCCTCCAAGGGGAAGTGATGAGTCCATGAGCCCTTCTGACATGGTGGTAGGCAGGGCCTCCCATGGTTAGATATAAGTGTTGTGCCTTTCTAACATGGTGGAAGACTGAGCTTCACATGGTCAGATATAAGTATAGAGACGCTCTGATGTGATTGTGGGTTGTGTTACCACATGATTAGTGCAGAGATATTCTGATGTGATTGTGGGATGTGTTCCCACATGATCAGTGTAGAGCCATTCTGATGTGATTGAGGGATGTGTTCCCAGATGATCAGATATAAGTACAGAGATATTCTGATGTGATTGTGGGATGTGTTCCCACATGATCAGTGCAGAGCCATTCTGATGTGATTGAGGGATGTGTTCCCACATTATCAGATGTAAGTGCAACGCCTTTCTGACAAGATGAGGTCGGATGTAAGTGCAGAGCCTTTCTGACAAGATGAGGTCGGATGTAAGTGCAGTGCCTTTCTGACAAGATGAGGTCGAATGTAAGTGCAGAGCATTTTTGGCAAGATGAGGTCAGATGTGAGTGCTGGGCCTTTTTGACATGGGTTTTGGATGTGTTCCTCCCATGGTCAGATGTGAGTGTTGGGAGTGCCTTTCTGACATGGTTCTTGGATGTGTTCCTCCCATGGTCAGATGTAAGTGCTGGGCGGGCCTTTCTGACATGGTTCATTCCATGGTCAAATATAAGTGTTGAAGACCTGCCTGGAGGCTAGGCCTACAACCAGCATGAAAAAGGGTTGGCTCTGTAGAACTTCATGTGACGAGAAGAATGAAGAGATAACACCATTTGATTGAGATAGTAGAAGCAGTGATGATGATGATGATCCAGTGATGATCCAGCTTTGATGATGATCCAGACTTGATGATGATCCAATGATGATCCAGTGCTGATCCAGACTTGATGATGATCTAGTGATGCTCTAGATCAAGTGATGATCTAGACTTGATGATGATCCAGTGATGATCCAGATCAAGTGATGTTCCAAACTTGATGATGATCCAGATACAGTAATGATCCAGAATTGATGAAGATGGCTTGAAGATGAAGATGAATTGATGATGATCCAGATGATACAGAGAAGAGACTTGTGCTGATAAATTGTGTTGAGATAATACATTCCTAGTTAAGTGGGAATGTTGATGTATTTGTAACTTCGGGATGTATTCATTTGTATATCTTATGTATTGTACCCCGATGTTCCTATCGGGAAGTATCTGTAATGTAAACAAGTCATGTAAAGTCATCGAGGTTAACCCTCCATTGTAAGTCGAGGAAATAGTCCCCACAATTGAGTTAAGGTTAACCCTCCTTGTTGATCGGAGGGAAAAGTCCCCACAGTTGCGGGGCACTAGGGTTATTATACTCTCCTAGAGAAGTCGGCCCTGGTAAGTAATTGTTAAGTGAGGCTGACTTGTTCTAGTGGACATTAAGTGAACAAAAGAATATAAATAGAGAGTGAGCCTCTCTATTTATCACACACACTCACTCACTGGGGCCCATGAGTGAGAGAGGAGAAGCTCTCTCAAGTGAGAGAGAGAGAACAGCTGTTGGACATCATCTTTTCTATCTTTGGGTTTTACTGCTGCCATTGGCGCTCATTCTATATGTGAGGAAGTTGCGGGGTTTTCTCTTTTATGGTTTCCCCGAGGAAAATTCTTTATGTCTCTTGTCTCTTGTGATTTTTGTTGTGCATGTTATTCTCTCAGATAAGATCCTCGATCATATTGCTTAAATGATAAAAATCTAACACGCTAATTGGGACACTAATTGGGACACTAATTGGTACGCTAATTGGGACTCTAATTGGGACGCTAATTGGGATGCTAATTGTGGCGCTAATTGGGACGCTAATTAACGTCCAAAATAGCACCTACTTTCAAAAAAGGACGCAAATAACGTCATTAAAAGCACCCAATTTCTCCAAAACATGATGAAAACTACACTAAAAGTGATATTGGACGCTAAAAAGGGCGCTAAAATAGACGCTAATCACAGGGTTTCGTTGTAGTGAAGGAAAACTTTGTATATTATTAAGCATAAGAACGAGGTAAGTGTAGGTGACCCATTACACATTTTCAAATGGTTTATATAACCATAAAATAATGAGGTATGTCAAGTAATTTATTTTGGTTGTATATAGTTTCCCAATTCGCAAAATTTCTCTTTTCCTTCATAACGAATACAATTAGTATTTGGCAATTGGAAGTAGAAAGTTTTTGAACATTATGAGTGATTGTGAGTGATACACATTGGTCCTTGTTCATTCCAATGATAATTTTAAGCAATGACAAGTTTCTTTGACCCTTGAGGTGTCTTGATCCTTTATGAACAATATCGTGAGCAGGGGAAATTTTTAGGACCCATAATTTTTTTAAGTGTAGAAACATTGATGAATCATACCAATTCTTAAATTTCCAACCATAAAATGTTCGGGAATATTTTTATAAAATAAATCAAATTTCTAAGGATTTTATAGAGTTTTTGGATGATTTTGCGATATTTAGTTTTAAAAAAAACATCCCATGGAATTTGGGTGAATTACTTTAGAAAAAAATGGAAATTGGCATTTTTTAATTTGGAAAAAAAGGTCGAAAATTAGTTGATGGGATAAACTTTGCCCCTACTTTCTTCCCTAGTTGTGACCAATGTTTTCTATATTCTAATTCATTTTTTTTCTAGTCTTAGTGTTGTAGCATGAAGTACATGGTATGAATTCTAGATTTATGGCTTAGTTTCTATGCCATTATGGTAAATTTAATATCAGTTAAGAAAGATAGCTTTATGATAAAAATGTTTGTTTGATTGGTACATTTTAATTATGTTGTTCAACAATATATCTATCAAAGTTTCATTGATTTTATCATTATGAAACCATATGACTCAAGGCATCGATGCTGGAAAATATGTCACCATAATCAATCAACTCTTAAATAATGACATTACTTTCAGTGAAGTTGAGCTTAATGTTGTGCAGTTAGTAATGGTGTTAGGAAATGATCATATTTCATATGTTTACTACATATGCAATGTGTATTTTTCTTTTTCTTTTGAGCATTATATTCTCTATTTTTCTTTTTCCTTTGAGCATTATATTCTCAGTTCTAGGTTAATTTTGTTTTCAAGCCAACATCAAAGCTAAGACACTCACCTTGTTATCATTGTGAATGAATATGAAACTTATCATACTAATAATAAAGGAAAACTCTTTATATTCTTGAGCATATGAACTAGGTAAGTGAAGGCTATACATTACCCATTCTCAAATGGCTTATATAACCTTAAAAGGGTGAGGCATGCCAAGTAATTTATTGTGGTAATTTATTGTAATTACATAGTCTTTTCTAGTCTGCAATTTTATATTAATTTCCTTCATGAGGAATACACCTAGTATTTGGTAATTGGAACTAGAGAGTTAATGAACATTGTGAATCATCATGAGTGACACACATTGGTTCTTATTGTTCATTTCAATGAGAATTTTGAGCAATGACATATCTTTTTAGCCTTGAGGTGTCTTGGTCCTCTGTGTTCAACAACATTTTGACCAATGTTTTCCATATTCTATTTGAAAGCTTCCTAGTCTTAGTGTGGTATCATGTAGTACATGGTTGGATTTCTAGCTTTGTGGATTGGTTTTTCTATCTATAGTATTATATAATATTGATTAAGAAATATAGGTTTATGATGGATAAACATTCATTTAATTGGTCTACTTTTAAATTATGTTGTTCAACAATATTGTTATAAAAATCTCTTTGGATTTTGCACTATGAAATTACATGACATAGGGCATTAATGTTGGAAATGGATGAACTCTTAAATGATGAAATTATTTACAATGAGTGTGATGTTGTGAAATTAGTAAATCTTAATGTTGTGAAGTTAGTAATAAAATTAGATAATAGTATTTCATATGTTCATTGCGAATGTGATGTGTATTTTTTTTCTTCTTAACCATTCTATCATGTGTTCTAGATTGACTTTGTTTCCAAGTCAGCGTCATATTTAAACCACTCACCTCATTATCTTTGTGAATGAGTATAGAACTTACCATAATAGTAATAAAGGTGAACTATGTATATTATGGAGCCTATGAGTGAGGTAAGTGTAAGATCCGTTACCCATTCTCAAATGGTTTACATAACCATAAAATGATGAAGTATGTCAAGTAATTTATTGTTCTTGCATATATTCTTCTAGTTTGCAAATTTGCTTTTTTACCTCATGACAAATACAACTCAGTAATTAGAAGTGGAGATTTCGTGAACACCGTGACTCATTGTGAATGAAACATATCGGTTCGTGTTTCTTGATCTAATGAGCATTTTTGCTTTGATAAAAAAAATATAAAAATCGTTGAATACATCGTCAACGAGTTGAAGCAATCTTATAATTAAATTCATAATTATTATAAATCTGAAAATCAGAAATAATTCCAATCGACGATTAAAATTAAACCTTTTCCAACCCTTTCCAACCCTTCCTAGAAGTGTAAAGTTAAAACTTCCCTTCAAAAACATTTAAAATCGAAATTTTATCTTTCCAATTAAGAAGGGAATAATTTACATCAACATTTCAAAAGAAAGGCAACATTTGAAATTACCCATCCATATAAATTTCTCAAGATGTTGAAATTCCTATGCTATAAAGTTCAACTAGTCATTCAAATATTAGAAATATGATAAATTATAATCACTCACTCACTCATGTCATGCACTCACAGCTTAGATGTGCAAGATGACCAGTAATGAGTGATACTACGAGGCACTAGCCATCGAGATGTGACTCTGATTCCCGAGTCACTTGGGGCTGCAATCTAAAGTGTGACAATGTGTCAACGACTACGGCTATAACAACAAAGAACAAGTACTAGTCTACTACTAGGCCCGAAACAAGCTCAAAACTTTGTGCTTACTACCTATGTGAACCTCGCTACAATGTCCACTCTTTTTTCATCAAAATGAAATCCAAAAGGCCGGTTTGATGTGTCCTCCTCTACAAGACTTCATTTATTGCATGAATATCACGGACTCGTGACAACTATAAACAACACTCGGTGTCATGCAAATACAAATAATGAAATGTAACTAGGATCACAAACTATGCAAAGGTCGATTTATGCATTGCTATAGAGAGGTGTCATTGGGCACACGATATTGAGAAACAATGAGTTAGAAAAAACATTTGGACCAAAGCATCTACACAATGGTTATAAATAAAATTAAAAAAACAATTGTTGGCTCAAGAATAGTCTTTAATTTGATGGTGGTATGATCATGATGTAATCTCCCTCCGTCCTTCCAAACATTTGTGGTTTCTCACAACATTTGTCTTGAACGCTTGCCACCAAAATACATATAAAAAGTACATGTCTTTACATCATCTTCTCTTTAAATCCTCATCTCATAGTCATAACTAAAGATTATTATGCATGCACATCCCCACCTTATAATATCAATTGGGTCAAGGCACAAGACAACCATAAAATATCAAATGTGTTAAGACACAAAACGTAAGAGACAACTATAAGTAAGTCTTATATTAAATTTACCATAAAGTCTTTAATGACACTATCAATTGAGATTTGACACATTGGATTTTTGTGATCTTCTTATGACTCCTTACCAATGTGATTGCAAGGCATTCTTTGAAGGTGAAGTCCATAATTTTAGGTCTTCTTCTTCATTATCATGTCTTTTGGTAAGATAATAAGGAGGGTAGTGTCATGCATCAACATGGAAAATGGTTTTGATATAGAGGTATACACATTAATTGTTTTCATTGAATAACTTAAATTTCCTACCAGTGACTGCCGATTCACTGAATTGTGGACTGGTACAAAACACAACAAATTTTAAAGCCTCAAGTGCTTAATTCCTCACACTTAGAAATTTCTCAAATCGAGCCATTAATAAACTTCTTTTGGTGTTTTGGTTCAATTTAAAAGGCAGATTGTTGAGACTCAAACATGATGTGAGTTGTGAGGATTCCGTTGACTTAGGATTGATTCCATTTCCCCTCCATCCCATACATGTTTGCTTTCACGACAAGTGTTGAACAACAAAATTTGATGCCCCGACCTCGATTATGCTAACGTTGCTAACTTGCTTGGTATGTAAGATTTTTTTTGTTTATGTTTTCTTAGTTGTGTATTATTTTTTCTTAGGTGCCCAATCCCCATCATTCTTACATCTCTCAAGCTTGGATTGTTTCCCTCTCTATGGTTTGAATTAAGTTTTTGATTGGTTATATATATATTGGTTGTAGATTTATTATTGTCTCGTTTTGTTCAATGGATTTGTATATATATATATATATTGGTTGTAGGTTTATTATTGTCTGGTTTTGTTCAATGGATTTGTTTTGTACATAGTTAATAGTAAGTAATTCTCTCATGGTTCAAGTTTTTCTTTAAGACTATATCTAACTATGAAGTCATGCCCTATGCATAAGATCATGCAGATGCCCCGATATGGTTATCGCATGGTCTAAGTAGTTTTTTCTATATAATGAAGTGTTCTCCAACTCGAAAAATACAATCAAATAGTTGTTATGTTACTCAACTATAAAATCAATGATACACATATGACAAATTAATGTGTTCAAAATAAGTTTTATCGAAAATATATCATTTTTTCATATAGATATTAAAGAGTGCTTAATTATTTAAAATTGTAAAAATTAAAAAAAACAATATTTATTTTTAAATTTTTTGGGTAAAAAGATTTATTTAATTTATACTTTCCAATTTCCAATTAAAGAACAATTATTTATATCGCCATTCATCTTTGGAGGGCTCCCAGAATAAATGCCCTTCAAATTTGAACACTGCAAATCCTACTTCATGTAAACCAAGTGATTAAATTATATATTTCACCTTTTCCAACCGACTTATCTATTCATGTTTCTAATTGATTTCACGTGTCACGAAGAAAGTCGAATAAATAGTAAGATCTATCATCTATCCACCTGTACAGTGCACTATACTATCTATCCCATCAGAAATAATTCCAATCGACGATTTGACTTCGTACTTCGTGTAAACCAAGTGATTGTACAGTGTACTATACCAAGAAAATCGAATAAATTGTACAGTGTACTAAACCAAGAAAATCGAATAAATTGTACAGTGTACTATACCATCTATCTCATCAATCAATCAATGAGATCACAGCGTTGTTGGTGGATTACGGAGGAGTATAAGCGCTAACCAAAACGCCACCAACCCGTCCGAATGTGGCAGACAAACAATTCTGTTCTAAATTATTATTTTGAGGGTTTAAATCGTAATTTTAATGTTTCGGGTGGTTTTAAGATCAGTTATCTAGTTTAGGAAAATCCAATAACATTGTAGAAATTGTAAAAAGATTAAAATAACAATTTTCAAGCAAAAAATTAATCGCCTAAAAATAATAAAAATTATAAAATTTTGTGAGTTAAATTCACTTGATTCTGGCTGAAAATCAAATGGAAAGTCACAACCGTCTCCTAGTTAGACAAGTCCATTTTGATTTTCAAGCCTATTTTTAGCTGAAATTTGGTAAATTTAACCTACAGCTCTTTTTTATTTTGATTGGAGTTGTCTAACTAGGGGACCATTTCCCTCCTATTTTAGGCTGGTTTTTATTAGTTTCCGGTTATGAAACTTCACTGAATTTTCAAAACGTGCAAAAATATTGTTAGATCCACTTGGGGTTTTCATGTCACGTGATTTCATTTCTGCACTTAAAAATTACAAGATTTTGTGAGTTAATTTCAAGGGGTCAAAATCAACCAGAAAGTCAAAACAGTCCCCTATATAGACAACTCCATTTTGATTTTCAAGCCTATTTTTAGCTGCAATTTGGTAAGTTTAACCTATAAAATCTGAAAGTTCTGAAAGTTTTGTTTTTTGTTAAGCAATTTTAAAAACAGAAATGAAATAGTTTAACATTAAAACTCCATCATCTGCATTTTCTAAGATCTCGGAGTGTTTTTACATGTTTTGACAATTCCATGAAAATTCATAGCTAAAAACTAATAAAATGAGCTGAAAGAAAAAGAAATTAATCCCATAACAAGTAGTTTAATTTCAATAAGGACATAACATTGTCACAATAATGAGTTTAATTTCAATAACAACTAGTTGCAGCCAGATGCCCTCTACAACTTAGTATGGAGGAGATCTTGTAACGTGATGTAACCTTAGTAAGGTTTGTAACATGTCGACAAAAAGTAATAGTGATAGTGAATATTATGGGAAAGATTTTGTAACACAAAATAAAAAATAATATAAAGTTATTTTTATTAATAAAAAATAATTTTTCTAATAGGCCAAAATAAATGTCGGCCATAAAAACAATCTAATATGGGGGAGATGTTGTAATATTCCTACCTAACAAAACAATAAAAAACTAAAATTTTAATTATCCATAAAAAAAATATGTGGGTCAAGAAAAAAACACAAAATTGAATTCTCGGCAAAAAAATGTTGGCGATGCACATGGTTTTAAAACCATGTGCAAGGCATTCTAAACAACCCATGGTTTTATTGTACATGGTTTAGGAGGCTTTGCACATGGTTTTAAACCATGTGCAAGGCCTCCTAAACAACACATGGTTGTAGGATGGCCTTGCATATGGTTTTAAAACCATGTGTGGTGAAAAGATTCCTAACAAAATAAAAAATATTATATGTCAGTCATAAATAATATTAAATATTAATAATAAAAATATTATATGTGAACCTTCAATAAAAAGATGTGTCTTTCGGTTTGAATCAAATCAATGGATACCTAAGAAGAGGTTTGCACCTCGAGAGATTTGATCCATCTACGCGTTTGATAGAGCCTAAGATTTGAATCTACGCTGATTTAATTTCAATAAAAACAACAACATAGTAATGAAAAAGTCTAGATAAACACCATGCATGCTGCTATCCCATTTTAACATTTTCTTTTTTAACTTTATATTTTTTCAATAAATAATTAAAAACAAAGATGGTGACTTTTCGAAATTACTCAAAATGGTTAATGAAATTCTTGGTAACAAATCGTCCAAAACGATTATAATATTATAACTTAAATAGACGAGTTATGGACTATAATATGGTAGATCCTATATCTATATTAAATAAATATATACATAATAAAATATAGTTTTATATACTAAATAAATGTATACATCAATAAAATAGTCATTTTTATAAATATATGCATAATAAAATATAGTTTTATATACTAAATAAATATATACATCAATAAAATATAGTCATTTTTATAGAAAAAAAGAAAAAAGTTTTTTTTTTTAAACTGGATAGATAGGTTTAATAATCTCAAGCGACTTTATTCTTGGCCATTTAAAACCATAAAAACCAAATCTATTCTCATCTACATGATCTTCTAACACATTTTGATAACACTATTTTTTGCAACATAAATTGTCACAATGAAAGTTGAGGTGAAACATACTTAGCCTGCTGCAGAGCATTCATTTAGACTGCAGCAGGCATCCCAACCCTTGGATCTTAAACAATTTTAATCCAAAAATTAAGATGCATGTTGCAATCGCATTGAATGCTCTGCAGCAGGTTTTTTGCCATTGAAAGTTTCTCACCGCTAATAACTACAAATCCTCCTACTTGAGTTATGAAGCAACCAAAGAAGCTACTCTAACAGAGAAGTTTCTCTTCTTTCATAATGAATACAATTAGTATTTGGAAATTGGAAGTAGAGAGTTTTTTAACATTATGAGTCATTGTGAGTGATACACATTAGTCCTTGTTCATTCTAATGATAATTTTAAGCACTGACAAGTTTCTTTGAACCTTGAGGTGTTTTGGTCCTCTATGAACAATATTGTGACCACAGAAAAATTTTAGGACCCATAATTTTTTTAAGTGTAGAAACATTGATGAATCATACTAATTCTTAAATTTCCAACCATAAAATGTTCAACAATTTTTTATAAAATAAATATAATTTCTAAGGATTTTATATAGTTTTTGGCTGATCTTGCGATATTTAGTTTTAAAAAAACATCCCATGGAATTTGGGTGAATTAGTTTAGAAAAAAATGGAAATTGGCATTTTTTTATTTTGGAAAAAAAGGTCGAAAATTAGCCCGTGGGCTAAATTATGCCCCTAATTTCTTCCCTAGTTGTGACCAATGTTTTCTATATTCTTTTTCAATTTTTTCTAGTCTTAGTGTGGTAGCATGTAGTACATGGTGTGATTTCTAGATTTATGGCTTGGTTTCTATGATTATGGTATAATATAATATCAGTTAAGAAAGATATGTTTATGATAAACCGAGTGTTTGTTTGATTGGTACATTTTAATTATGTTGTTCAACAATATATCTATCAAAGTTTCATTGATTTTATCATTATGAAACCATATGATTCAAGGCATCGATGCTAGAAAATATGTCATCACAATCAATGAACTCTTAAATAACGACATTACTTTTAGTGAAGTTGAGCTTAATGTTGTGCAGTTAGTAATGGTGTTAAGAAATGATCATATTTCATATGTTTACTACATATGCAATGTGTATTTTTCTGTTTCCTTTGAGCATTCTATTTTCTATTCTAGGTTAATTTTGTTTTCCAGCCAACGTCAAAGCTAAGCCACTCACCTTGTTATCACTGTGAATGAATATGAAACTTATCATACTAATAATAAAGGAAAACTGCATATATTCTTGAGCATATGAACTAGGTAAGTGAAGGTGATCGATTACCCATTCTCAAATGGCTTATATAACCTTAAAAGGATGAGGCATGCCAAGTAATTTATTGTGCTTGAATAGAGTTTTCCAGTTTGCAACTTTATATTATTTTCCTTCAAGAGGAATACACCTAGTATTTGGTAATTGGAACTAGAGAGTTAATGAACATTGCGAGTCATCGTGATTGACACACATTGGTTCTTATTGTTCATTCCAATGAGATTTTAAGCAATGAAATTTTTTTTTAGCCTTGAGGTGTCTTGGTCCTCTATGTTCAACAACATAATGACCAATGTTTTGCATATTCTTTTCCAAAGATTCCTAGTCTTAGTGTGGTATCATGTAGTACATGGTGGATTTCTAGTTTTATGGATTGGTTTTTCTATCTATGATATTATATAATGTTGATTAAGAATATTGATTAAGAAAGATAGGTTTATGATGGATAAACATTCATTTGAGTCATGTACTTTTAAATTATGTTGTTCAACAATATTGTTATAAAAATCTCTTTGATTTTCACATTATGAAATTACATGACATAGGGCATTAATCATGGAAATGGATGAACTCTTAAATGATGAAATTACTTACAGTGAAGTTGAGTGTGATGTTGTGAAGTTAGTAGAGGTTAATGTTCTCAAGTTAGTAATAAAGTTAGATAATGGTATTTCATATATTCATTGCAAATGTGATGCATATTTTTTTTCTTCTTGACCATTATATCCTCTATTCTAGACTGACTTTGTTTCCAAGCCAATATCTTAGCTAAGCCACTCACCTGGTTATCTTTGTGAATGAATATGGAACTTACCATAATAGTAACAAGGTGGATGAGTAGCAAAGCTACATATTCCCTGCAAATTGAATTAAGTTTGCAATTGAATTTATAAGTGTTATAAATTAACTTTAGTACTTTTTACTCGATTAATGATTTCATTAAAATCTTGCTACTAACTCAACTTATAATTGTAAATAGTACTTGTAGGCTCATAAGTATACACTTTAACATAAGCAAATAGGTAAATTAATAAAAATTGATTTGTGATGAAATATGTGACAATATAAACCAAAAACACTAATTAAGGATGAATGTTTAAACCTAACTATGATGTTACTCTTAAAGAAGTTGTTCCTATTTTCATTAATAAATATTATTGATTGTTCCACACGTCCAAAGTCATAAACAACCATTGATGACAACAAGCATCAAGCACTTCCACCCTCTTCACCAAGTGTACAATTTCTTGTTATAGAAAAAAAGACAATTGTAAAACAATGTGTATGTGTTAAAACACAATATTATTCATACCTGCATAAAAGCAACAACCATTACGATCTTTTAACTAGAATGAAGGAACATTATTTTATTTATCCTCCCCCACTATATTTTAAGCAAAGAGGTTACTAAAACCATTTGTTTATACACCTTCATGCTTAAGATAAGACTCACTAATAATCAATCAAACTTGTTTGTTGTTGCTTCGGTATATGAAAATGACATTCATGATTTTTAGCAAATGGCATTTATGGATTTTTTAAACGATTATATCTATTTTCCATATTCTTAAACTCTTAAGTACAATGTATTTTTTTGTTTTTTCTTGATGTGTTTTGCACAACCATTTATTTCACATACTTATGTACTTTATTTCATATATTTATTATTATAATATACATTTTATTTACTTTTTAAATGTATTTTGGATAAAAATCCATTTCTTATGGTACCTATTGAATTGTGCACTTATGCAATTGATTAACTTGTTTCCAAATATCAGTTTCCTGGGTAGAATAAACACAACATGTTAGAAGCTAGAAGGAGAGTGTTTGACTTCACATCACATGTAAAAGAACTCCTCCAAACCCTATTCTACATAAAAGAGGGAACTGCGTTCAGCTATACCATGCAGGGAATTTTTTAAATGATTATATCATTTCATTTTGATGAATCTTCATGCTATATTTGAATTAAGGATTCATTTCATAGAAGATTATATGGTGTCACTACTTTCCCATGGTTATGTTCTCAACTACAAGTTTAATTACTGAGAAATAACATAAACGAGGGCCATTTTGGGGTAAAGCAACATAAATGATGTATTAAACATTTTTTTCATTTCCTTGGCAATGAAGAATAAAAAATCCAAAATATAGCCATGTATCTTCGATAAAGATGATGGAAATTTTGCAACCTTGTGCTCACACTGAATTTGTACTCACTTCTCACTTGGTGCAGATTGTATAAATTAAAAACTAAAAAAAGGAATCCCTCAGATTTAGGGATTTCGGCTATGAACGAACAACTCTAAAAAAAGATCCCAAGCTTCTTCATTACCTTTGTATGAGTTGGTAGGCAAGGATCCCTCTCTCTAGTTACATGCAAGTGATAGATCGAATGCTTCTATTGGCAGAGTTCGAAGAACAAAATGGAGAATACAATCGGCGAGTTTCAACAACAAAATGGGACTCATTAAAGCTAATGGTTGAAGGCTTAAAAAAAGGAAAGGTCCCGATTCCCCATGACTAGCGAACAAGAGTGGAAGGGAAACCACTTGGCACATGTAGAGAATGTAGGTGTTCTACTAAAAATATTACCAAGTGCATAATAGACCCACTCCATCGATGTGGTGGAATGTAAACACAAATTACAGTAATTGATTCCTTTGTTAAGCTAAGAAAACTCTTATACGAGGAATTAGAATATTTGGGTTATTGAAGAAATCATTTAATCGAATGGAGAAAATATAATACATTTGTCAAAAGTAATTATCGACCAAGTTCCTCATAGAACTCAAAAATGAAATAGTGGAGTCGACTGCACATTGAAATGGAAAAATGGTATAAATTGATTGTGTATTGACAAAGTTCAAACTGTAATTACAAATTTACAAGACTTAATGCCCAGACTTAAACAAAGTAATAACAATCCATAATATTTGTTTTACATCGCAACGTAAAACCCTAGAGTTCTCTCCAAATCGTTTGAGAAGGAAAGAGACCAAGGGTTTTGCATAATTTGCATGCCTGGAAATACCAAATGTCATGGAAGTGCTACCATTTGCTTTGTAGCCGGAGAGGGATAAATGAAAAACCTAGACAACTTAGTACTCATTTGAACTTTTATCAGTTAGTAAGCAACAATGGAGGCACATGTGGAATGCATATAGCAATGCGTAGTAGCAATGAACTACCTCATTTGCATACAATCAACAATGATCAGTGAACTGTTTTTGCGTCAAAATTCAACCGAGGGGTGAGAAGCTTTATAAAACTAGCTTAACAGAGCCGAACTCTAAAAAATAACACAGACCATTTCAAACCTTGAAGAATGGAAAGGACATCTGGATGGAAAGGTGGAGGACATGGAGCAAATGTTTAAACAGTAGATGGGGCAACAAAAAGACAGGTGGCCATGTTGGAATGTGAAATTCATTTCCTTCATGGGAGGATGAAGGAACATGAAGAAATGAACCCCATCTACGTGCAGAAGCATTCAATAGCCTCGGAGACAATGGTAGCTATGAAGGAGGAATGCAATGTGGATAAACCTCAACATTAGCCTGAGTAGCATCACACCCTCGGTAACTCTGTAGCAGCAACTAGCAAAAAGAAGTATTCCTTCGAGTATTGTAACTTTTAATATATTTTTCTGAGTTTATATTATGTACCATATAACTAGGCAACTTCATTAGACTTTACACGAGAAGAATTAACAGAAATTTTGTCAACAAATATGTAAGGAACATAGCTATGTCTCTTTTTTTATTTTCATGTCTAGTTTAAGGTCTATTTTTTCTCTACAAATAGCAATTGTTCTTGTCAAAGCAGTTAGGCCACGGTCCATGACATGCCATTAAGTACCAAATCTTACTCGTCTTCCAAGTTGAAAATGAAAATTTACTGCATTGCATTGAAAGATTAGAAAGAAAATGTTTGGTTGTTTACCCTATGATTGATCATCCTACATGACAGTGGCCACCAATTGTCTCCTCCTCCAAAAATCATGCCTCAAGAGAAAATTGTTTAAGTTGCTTAAATTCCAGCCATACTTTTGAACTGGTCCATCTTGATGGATGCTTAGGAGCCATTAACGTTCCATCAACCTGCAATCTTGTAGAAATAAATAATTATTTAATCTCAATAGAAACCCTTATCTAAAGCATCGCTTATACCTGAAAAGTGAAGTTCACAGCGCAGGGGACCCTGAAAATGGAATGGTTCAGAAGAAACATTCTACCGTGTGGCACAAGTAAACTTCGGAAGCAGTGTTCCATGCAAGTGCAAATGCCTACAAAACAACTCTAATAATTTATAAGTCATCTTTAATAATTTACAAGTCCTTGTTCCTGTTAGATACCTTAAATCTGTGAACCCTTGAAATGTCATAAGACAAAAAATCTTTATACATTTTAAAGTGCAGTCGTTTGCTATCAGAATGGCAGTGTCACAATGAAAATAACAAGAAAAACCATACCGTGCCTCGTAGTGCACACACTCAATTGGTAAGGTTTGTAAAAACACGAATTGTATTTAAATTGGTAAGGTTTGTTTAATTAAATCTTATTTCGTACTTAATGTAAACATGTAGCTAGTTTTGTTCTTTAAGCAAATATACTTCAAAAGAAAGTATCTTGAAAAAGGAAATAACTTTAATAGCATTATTGACAACTAAAAAAACCATCATACTTGCGGTTTCAAACAAAAAGGATAAAATACAGCATCGTTTCTCTGCGGATTCAGAGGAAACATAATTTCAGTCTATCATGTCCTATATTATTTTGATAATAATATAAGTCCTCGATATTTATGTTTTCGTAGATAATTCATCTATAGGGTTTAATAATGGCACCACAAAAAGGCATATGAAATGCAGGCTCAAAAAGAGCTAAAACAGGAAAACGATTGCTACTACTTGCCATTCCACCAGCTTGCTACCGGTTGTGGTCTCCGCAAACTTGGTAAGATTGCTCTTACCACATTGAGAAACCACAAGATTGATGATGCATAGATTTGCACAAAGCTTTCAATGGGTGAAATTTGTAATGGAGCGGATTGCAGCAATGGAATGACCAGAAACCAGGTATAGCATCTGAATGCCACCACCTTGCATCCCATGCAGAGCAAGCATGGCTTCCAGATGGAGTGTTGCATGCATGTAGGGTTCCACTGCAACCAAAGGTGTCAGGGTTGTATTGCATTTAGTGGAGCGATTGCATTGCATTTAGTGGAGTGAGAGATGTCACTAAGGTTGTCAGGGTTGCATTGAATGTAGCAAGAGATGTCAGGCAAGTTTTCAGATAAAAAGAAATCTTCACAATAAGAGGATGGAGACCAAAAACATAGTAAAACAAGGCAGGTTTTCAGATAAAAGGAAATCTTCACAATAAGAGGATGGAGACCAAAAACATAGTAAAACAATTTGATTTACAGATAAAACCATAGCATAAAAAATTGGATTTGAAATGGCTCGAATACCTAAAACTAATCAAATACGTAATTCCCTACTTGCAGTGAATAATAAAGGTGAACTATGTATATTCTGGAGCATATGAGTGAGGTAAGTGTAAGATCGATTACCCATTCCCAATTGAAGTGAGCTAAACTCTAGACCATTTGCACCTTTGCTTGCGAAATTTGTCAGACTCCGGGGAGGGAATTCTTGCTGAAATCGCAATTTTGGTCGTTGAAAATTTCTACAAACTGAAACTACAATTTCACAATTCTTACCAGATTTTGGTCAAAAATCTTGCCGAAAAAATGGTGCAGATAGTCTAGAGTTTAACTCACTCCTCAAATGGTTTATATAACCATAAAATGATGAAGTATGTGAAGTAATTTATTATGGTTGCATATATTCTTCCAATTTGCAAATTTGCTTTTTAACCTCAGGACAAATACAACTCAGTAATTAGAAGTGGAGATTTCATGAACAATGTGACTTATTGTGAATGAAACATATGGGTACAGTGAGCATTTTTGCTTTGAGTTAAAAATATATAAAATATCATTGAATACATCGTGGCCCAATAAAAATAATAATAATAAAAAGTAAAAAATTAAAAAACTTATAACATGTCCGCTTATAAATAAAAAAATAAAAATAGAATATTATACTCATATAAATATACTACCATATTACCGCAATACTCGCAATCTTACAAAGTGAGTAGTAAAATTCGATTGACTTGAGGGTCAGTGCAAGAAGATGATGGACCTTTTTGGCGCGTTAGATGCAATAGAAACCTGAAAAATCAGGCATCCCTCAACTTACTTGGATTTTTTGAGATACTTATGCAAAATATCTTGCATTGAGTAAAAAACATGAAATGTAGGAAATTGAATCACCTTTCCGAATATATAACTTTTATGTATCGAAAATTTGCATAGCTATGTCAAATTTCATTTTTCCTAACAGGCACTTTTTATTTTTCAGGGAAATTATAAGGTATATGTTTTTGTGGGTGCAGCCTCTGAGGGCCTAAATGATCGAATCAAGCTACAAAAATTGGCATCCATGTAGAGAACCCATAGCACTAGTGCGGCACTATTTTTCGAAAATTAAATTAGTAATTTTATAATATTTTCATAATTGTCTAAGTGAGAAAACCTCGAAAATGGTACGTGTTTTGTGGGTGCAGCCTTTGAAGGTCTTAATGCAAAAATCATGAAATGGGGTTTTGATAGAACGTAGAGGTTAGTGTCTTCTTGTGCACCATACAATTTTTGTTTGAAGTGATCAAGAATTGAAAAAGTTATAGAAGAAACACTAACAGTGTGTTTTTTGAGTTGAGGAGTGATGACAGAAGATAAATAAGAAAAAAATGG
>LPNX010827280.1:1201505-1213830 GCA_001517045.1 Pseudotsuga menziesii | reverse complement strand
GTGAAAGTTTCCTTGGCCGAGTATATTTTCTGATTTTCAACAAAGAAGCCCCTGCTTTCTCACCAGAAGCAAAAGCTCTCATAGCCACAATGGGAGACTAGTATGTGGGTGAAGCTTTCACCTACATCAGAGTTTATGGCAGTAACGCAGCTCACATGTTGCCTAAAGTCATCCCAGACAAGTTGATCTTAGAAGAGATCTCATTTCAGACAGTTACAGAAGGAATCTACAAGAAATGTGCTGCACCAAAGAGAAAAGTTTGGCCCAAGTTTCCTATTACACTTGGATCCTTGAGTGTTCCCTCTTCTACTTGGGAATTGGAGCTGAGTGACCATATCATGTCACTTAAACTTGGTTTTGCATGCAAAAGACAGCATGATCCTAAAGGCATTGTTGATTTACACCTAAAGCAAAATCATTTTAAAGTTGGTTATGTTCATGAGGAAACTCCTGATGATTTTATTTATCAGTGAGTGGATACATTTTTTGAAGTTTTAGTAAGGGCGAAAAGAAAAGAAGAGAAAATCCATATTTTGTAGTACCAAAAAGAGATCAGGGATGGGGTAAAACATTTCAGGTCTATGGAGTTGGACATCTTGGAAAGGTTGACAAAAGACAAAGAAGAAAAAGAAGCTCGAGCTGCAGCAAAAGAGGCTCTATCATCTAAAAATGCATCTATAGAAACCAGTGTGGGCTTGGATAAAGGGAAAGCCCCCATGACAGAAATTCCCCAGACATCTGTGGAACAACAGGTTAAATACTATTTGCAAACTTTAGAGCAGATAAAATAGACACTGAACATATTGACTTCAGCACTAGATACGCAAGAAGTTGTAACATTTCAGGTAGTTGAAACTATCCAGGTAGCTATTGTGGTTGGAAAGACTCAACTTGAAAAGACTCAGGCTGAGGACAAACCTATTAAAAAGGTAAACATCTATATTCCTGTTCCTACTATTAACCTAACTCATTTAGAGGAAGAGGAGGGAAGAAGTTCTCTTGTGCCTGTTACTATTGAGATAGGTAATGATTTCCAAAATCTCACCAATGGTAGCAATGGTAATCTTTCATCCTCCCTTCCTCCATCTCAACTTTCAATTCACTCTACTTCGTCTTCTTCTGCAACACTTCTTTCATCTATAATAGCATTATACTCATTATATGATGGTTCTTATGTAACACCTTTCATGAATCAACTTTATAAGGATGCTACGTGTCTACCTGAATCTATGATACTTATTTCTATAGGTATACCTATTCCTACGTCTGACGCATCTACACTTGTCAAGACTCCATTGCATATCCCTTCAATCAGTTCAATGTCTTTATCAGTAGCTGAGGAAACTTCAGTAGTCTCATCATCACCATCCAAGATCTCTACTGTGCAAGTTTCATCAGTTGAGACTACAATTTTTAACATCCCCTCGGCTCCTGAACCTATTCCTGATCAGAATAAGAACCTTTCTCCATGTACTTCCCCTGTTACTATGACTCTCCCTTTTGTCACCACAACTCAAACTACTTCCGTGATATCCACTGGCATCAGTATACCCCCCATTAATGAGGTAAGGGAAGAATCCAATGAATATTTTGNCTATGACTCTCCCTTTTGTCACCACAACTCAAACTACTTCCGTGATATCCACTGGCATCAGTATACCCCCCATTAATGAGGTAAGGGAAGAATCCAATGAAGATTTTGTGGTATCTCTAGGAGAATATCACTATAGCAAAACTAATAGATCAGCGGTGAGAAAAGGTAGGAAAAGGATCTGGGACGAGGGTGATATGAATATGTCTGATGTAAGTCAGGTGGTGTGGACTCAACGATCAAGTGATCCACAAGAATATGTCACTGATGTTGCATCTGTCTTAGGGGATTTTACAGGAGCCAACTGTGATGCTATGAACAATTTGAACCGGGAGTTTGATAAGCAGAAAGTAGAAATTAGTAGATTGAAAGAGGAACTGGTGCAACTTAAAAGGAAACATGAGAACAAGTGTGATGAACTTCAAGAGATGAATGTTTCCCTCAGCGGAGAACTACAAATGGAAAGGACTGTTAATGTCACTCTGGCTCAGAAGGTTGAATTGTTTGTAAAAGAGATTGAAGATGCAACTACAAGTGCAACTTCATCCTTATTTTCTTAATTTTCAAAAGAAGAATTCAAAGAACTTGCTATCAGAATCAACAGGGAACACTATTGTTTGGTCTGTGATTTATTCAAAACTTTAGATAATATCTTTTAAACTCACACAGTGTTTGATAAAATGTCTATTGTTCTAGAAGACTGGGTGGAGAAGAGAAAACAGGATTCTAAGGCCTATGATGAAGTGGTTGATTGGAAA
The DNA here is from genome assembly GCA_001517045.1 of Pseudotsuga menziesii. Lineage (NCBI taxonomy): Eukaryota > Viridiplantae > Streptophyta > Pinopsida > Pinales > Pinaceae > Pseudotsuga > Pseudotsuga menziesii. The sequence continues at coordinate 1,211,481 of LPNX010827280.1, read as the reverse complement.
AGATAAATGAAAGATAAGCCTAAGAATATTACTTTTCTTACTAAGTTTCAGTTAAAGAAAGTTAGAGCTATTCTGAGAACCTGGGAAGACCTAGAAGAAACAGTAGGTGAATCTATTAAAAGAGCACAAGCTATTTGTTGAAGGAGATGGTATGCAGTTGATAATATCATGCATGACTTGTATTTTCCTACCATGGTCCTTATTGAAAAAGCTTGTCCGCTCGGGTTGGTGATCGATCAAGTTGAGCAACGCAGGGATGAAGAAGAGGAGAAAATCAAGGGACTTGATTGCATCAGTATACATGATCTAGAGCGGTTGATCAAGCAGCCATTCGTAATGGAAGGGAAGATTAATATCTTCATCCGATTATGGCATAAATTGGTAAAGAATGAGCTTGAAGATCATAGGTGCAACACTAAAGTTGGCATTGAATCTGCCAATTACCCCGATATTGAGGAGCTGCTACGAATTTGGAAGATTTGGATAGATTTCTTAGGATATGAGCTTTGTTAGTTTTCATCCCCTTTGAGGGGAAATTCCTTTGATTGTAATAATTATTTAAGTCATCATCTCTAATGTATGAGGCCTCTGGAAATTTTGGAGAGGGGAGGCTGTTGCAAGGGATCGAACAATACTTCTGTCTTTGTAAAGGTTTTGTGTAATTTATTGCATAAATTTCTGGAAAAAAACAATGTTACAATTCCATATCTATTGTACTTATCTATTAAATTTCTTTGACAGATGTTGGTCTCTCTGTTCCAAATTATCAGATAATACTATGATTCATTTGCATTCAATTAATTTGTTTGTTTAAACTTGATTTATCTCTGTTACTTCTAAATGCATTGATAAAGTCTCATGAAATGTATTTTATGAACTGTATTTATCTATTTCATTGATTAACTGAGATTCAGTAATTAATTTATTTACAAACCATAAATAAATAAATAATAAAAAATGTAATGAAGTATATATGTATATTGTTGAATTCACTATCAGGTAAAAAAAACAGTACATATTTTACATAAACTAGTGACCAAATAAAAATAGTACATCTATACAACAGACAAAGAGGAGATTCAAGCAAAAAGTGGTTTTAAAGACTTTGAAGCAAGTAAGCTTTCCTCTTGTTTTCTATGTTAAACATATAGATTGCCTTGCATTTGAGAGTATCTCAAAAAATAGAAAGGTGGAGAAATGTGTAGGCCTGAAATAGATGTAACTCTTGATATTGCAGTGAATGTAAGTCCTTGTCTGTCAATGTTTCCAATATCTATTGTTACATTTTTTAGGGTCATACGTTGGGCTTTATGAATTGTTAAACCCCATGCCATTCAAAGTGGTATTTGTCTACGGGATCCTCTTGTTATTGGAGATATTGGAACATAAGTAGGATTCAAAGAATCCCATAAGGGTCCTTTGTAATGCACAAATTTGACAACAACAATCGATGGCAAGGTAGGAGGTATCTCATTTGACTTGTAGACAATATGAATGACTTTCCCAAGTGAGTCGTTAACAAGTCCTGCTTGAACCCATAAATTAGTAGTTAACATGACTTGTTGACCAACATCAAGAAGGACCTTTAATGGCAGTTGTTCATCATCAATGGATTGATGGGCATTTTGGTTCTGTTGTTCTGCAAAGCAATGTACAATTGGCATATTAAGTTGTTTCAGCATGTGTTTGTTGTGTAGTGCAATAGATCTATTTGTGGGATACAAATCGATAGATTGTTCAAATGAAGAATTTTCAACAAATGAAAGGAAAGAGATTGTTCTTGTCATTAGGAGTGCCCAATCTTCAATAGTTGCTGTTTCATTTCGAAGGTTTAGCAAGAGTTGCCGAAAGGCAGTTTGAGAAGCACTATTTCCAGCTTGTCAGAAAATTGTTTCAAGCGTGATAAAAGTATCAAATGTATGCCAAAGAGCAGTTCCAACTGTTGTACAGGAATAAACACCTTATAAATGAAGGTATGGGGTTACCAACATACTCTTAAAACTTGCAGGAAATCAACTTTAGAGTACAGAAAGGAAACAAGAAGATAGGATAGACTCACCCAATTCATGACAGTGGATCCTAGCTTTGTCCTCTTCCGCTCTGCTTCTCCTCCAAATCTTTCAGGGATGTTTCTCCTTCACCTGTAAAGAGAAAATCCTCCAAGTGCAAGCTTATACATGTATATAGGGTAGGTTAGATAAACAAGATATAGAGTGCTTAATCATAAATATTCATCAAACCATGATACATGAAAAACATTCAAAACACATTTGGAAGAAGGATTCTCTTTATTAACAATAGTGAATGAGTTAATATTACAACCCAACGCCTGAGACAAGGACTCCTCTGCAACCAAAGGATTCTGAGTTCTGCTGCTCCAAAGACTTCTGAACGGACACCAGCAGCATAACTTTGCTCTCCAAGTATGATTGATTAATACCCTCCCCAAGGCCTTTATTTATACTTAGTGAAATAAGGTAGTTTCGAGGGTTGAGGAGGTTGAGACAGTTAAGATGGTTATAGTTAAGGGCTTAACAAATCTCAAATAATTGCGATTTATTATTTTTAATGTCAAATGAAAGCGTACGCGGGTATTGATACTGGCAACCTGTGTATGACACACGAGTTGCTCTAAGGGAAGCCCGCGTACATATCTGTATGCGGGTTGCAATTACAAATAATCGCGTACAGTACGCGACATGCTGTAGGAAAATTCGCGTATGTATGCGGGTTGTATATAGGAAAAGGCACGCATATCAATTGACATATTCAAAGGTAAAAATGACAAGCTGGATGAATAATGAATGTATTTCATAACATGCCCATCTATAGTGTTTTAGGCAACCTTCAATCCATAAATTTCCTTTTGTGTGCCAACATAAGAAATGTCAGCACTCGGATGGAGAAGTGTCATTATGAATGTATTTCATAACATGCCCATCTATAGTGTTTTAGGCAACCTTCAATCCATAAATTTCCTTTTGTGTGCCAACATAAGAAATGTCAGCACTCAGATGGAGAAGTGTCATTTGGGTGGATAACAGATGCCCCCTAATGTGTGAGGCCAAAGGGAAGCGATGGCTGAAATACATTATAATCTTTATCTTTGGAGAACTCATAAATCCAATGGAGCAGAGGTAGTACCTGAAACAAATACATAATAATGTCATATACAAAGTCATATCTGAGGATGCTATGTTCAATATACTGGAACACTAGCTCCTTTACAATATTTGAGTACATCATATGATACGGGTACAAAACCACGTATATTACAAAGGTGGATCAAAGCCACAATATACAATAATGATGAGTCTTCAAAGATCTGGAAGCTGTGTACATAAATGGAACATAATCTTGCGCAACTTAGTACATAGGTGAGGAACNATCAAAGCCACAATATACAATAATGATGAGTCTTCAAAGATCTGGAAGCTGTGTACATAAATGGAACATAATCTTGCGCAACTTAGTACATAGGTGAGGAAGTAAGGTCTTCATAAACAATTCCAAATAACCAGTACAATCCAAACCATGTGGATAAATGTAGGCTGAAGTCGAACATGGAAAGGATTCAATAGTTTGTCAATCAATAGGTGATAATCGACAACTAAAGCAAAGGAATTCACCAATGATAAAAGTGAAGACTGAGGTACGATCATCAAAACTCTAGGTCTTCATCGTCAGGAAGTACTGAAACGGAACCATGCTATGATAAGGAAGGAAATAGATCCTCCAACAGATCACAAGAGTGACTAGGAACTGGGAAAAAGAAGGGAGACACAATAGATTACAGATACAACAATGATGGGATCAGGATAAAGATCAAACATTGGGTTGAATCCTTGAACAGTGAGCACGACACAGAGATGACCCAAGGCAACTTTTAACTCATAGATAGAACAACTAGACTTATCTGTCATGTAGGAGACATGATCAGATTCCCCAGGTATAATGGGCAAGAGGAGGAGTAGTAAACTAGAAGTAATAGCTGAACTAAAAGTGAACACTGAGACATGGGTATCGGAAAAAACAAAGAGTGCTATGTTCAAGGATGACATGCTACCACTAACTGAAAACAAGAGAAAACTTCTTCCTTACCTTCCCTATTAAATTTTAACGAGTCTAGGAAAGTCAACTCGGATTTCTCTTCATTTTTTAACAAGCTTGAAGAGAAGAGAAAATAATGCTTGATAGTGTCACAGATTCGTGGATTTAATGAGCCCAAACTAGTACATGCTCAGTTGGTGTTTTCACATTTAGAGAGTCTGAAAACTCCAAAGAAGACTCCAGGGGGGTCCTTTTTCATCCAATTTAGTCTCCTGAGGCCAAAAAAGTATAAAACATACCACAGAAGAACTCTCTTAACTTTTGTAGAAGAGAAGGTGAACCTTTTTCATACTTAGTCAGGGAGGTCCGAAAAAGGTTAAATTACCACCTACCCAATACTCCTTCCAGAACAACATAAATAGCTTGAGTTTTATGAGTGTGAAGGAAAGCAAGATCACTCAGAAAGATCCATTTGATTATGAGAAATGGGGCTTACAACAATAAACTCGTTGCTTTGTTCTTAATTTTTTAACAAGCATGACAAAGACACAAAGTACACTTGGAATCTTTTTCATGTTTAGGTCCAGAGCACGAAAAAGAGAAAACTAAGCTCATACTGAGAATTCCTTTTCTGTAAATTTAGTCCCTCAGGTCCGAAAAAGTGATAAACCTATGCCTGAGAATACTCTTCTCAATTCAAATAGAAAAGAGAGGGATCCTTTCTCGTATTATTTCACATGGTCTGAGAAAGCAATAACCTACCACCGATGCAGATTCCCATTCACATATTCTTAACGAGCTTGAACAGATAAGTTAACTCGGCAGTCAAGTCTATTTTAAAGGAGTCAGAACTGGACCTAAAGAAACTCCATAAGGGCAGGATTCCTATAAAGGGATAGCTTGTAAAAAGAGATTAAAAAAGAAGCTATATTTGGCTTAAAAAATAGCTAAAAGGATACCCTTGTACCTAAAACAACTGCGGCATGAGTATCAAAAGACAACATAGGTTTTAAAGAAGGATACTCATGAAAAATAGGTCCTATCCACGGAAGAACAATGGTAAAAACAGGGAACTAATGGTTTAAAATACCATAGTCCGTGGAAAAATGTTGATTGCTGAGGTTAATGTGGATTAAGTATAGATGCAAAGAAATGCATTGAAAATGTCAAAACCACCCTATGGGAGCAAAAAACACTTTATAATGATGAAAAACCTGTTACAAGGAAAAAAGAGATATGGTATTAGTTGAACACATTTCGAACTATAGGAAAAACCCACTTTGAGAAATAAAATTTCTATAAATAGTTCAAAATCAAAACAAAACTCACCATTTTGAATTTTATCCACAAGAAGCAAGTTTTTACCTCTACCTTCATTCGATTGGTGTGGACAATCTAGTGGACGAAAACCAATTCCGCAAGTTGCAGGTAAGCCTACACCCCTAGCTCTTCAATTTGATCCTAACAAATTTCAATTTTGAGTCCCAATTTCATTGTTTGAAGCATCCTAAAGCATGTCACGGCGCGTACACGGGTTCACAATGTAAACACTCGCATACATGCATTCNATCCTAACAAATTTCAATTTTGAGTCCCAATTTCATTGTTTGAAGCATCCTAAAGCATGTCACGGCGCGTACACGGGTTCACAATGTAAACACTCGCATACATGCATTTTGTACGCTAGTTTCCTTTAGAAACAGTCACGTACAGTACGTAACATGTCTAACTAGACAGTCGCGTGTACTGTGTGAAGGATAAAACGCTAATTTTAAGGAAAAAATTTTGAAATTTTATATGAAATTGATGAATCATAATACTTGTTTTGCTAGGTGTGAAGATGGTGTTGGAATGGAGGGAACGAGAACATGAAAATATGGACCAAGAAGCGCTCCAAAGTGCACCCACCATACATGCTTTATGAATGAGTGGGTTATTAAAGTTCTTTTGCACATCACCCATGCGGGCCAATGTCCATCTATTAGAGTTCATGATAAACTACTGGGATCATGATTTAGGGATGTTTGACCTACAGGGTGAGACTTTGGAAATTACTTCCGAGGACATATATTTTATTACTGGCCTGTCACGACGAGGAGCATCGGTCAACTTAGAGGGAACTAGCAGGGGCGGTGATCCTTTAAGTGTCCAAAACTACATTAATGTGTTTTGCACACTAGGTACCCAGAAGAGAGGGAGTTGTGTCCCTATTGCACATATCCATGATTTCACACTACAGGAACTGACGAGCACCATTGTGAGGATTGCAGGATCCTCTTCATTACATTTAGCTACACGGAACCAAATGAGGTTGGCGGTGGATTGTACGCGGGGTGCCCTGTATGATTGGTGTTCAGGAGTTGTCCCCATTATGAAAATATAACTCTTTGATTGCAAGAGAGGAAGGTGAAAGAACTTTCGGTATTCTAGCATATTGGTTTCCTTCTTCTTCTTCGAGAGTACCAGGGTTGAGCCCCGCCATACCCATACCAGTCCGATCTCCATGTCAGCCAAGGCTGAGCAGGTGGGGAGACATATTCCTCTGTCAAGGAGGAGGAGACTTAGTGCAGAGTGTGTATGATGATGACTTCTATATCTGGTGGGAGCGACAGCTACCAGCACTAGAGCAGTTTTCGTTTGCTGGCATGGATTTTCGAGGTGATCGAGACCTTGTCCTCCCTCGAGGAGGAGCATGGGGAGAGCTATGTAAAAGATTTTTAATTTGTAACATTTTTTAAAATTTTTATGAATTTTAAAATGATAGATATATACATATGTGTACAAGTCTTAATCCTATAAACATGTCAAAATGCAGATATTGGACTGGTCCGCCCTGAGGGGCATCCATGTATGTTTTTTCATCCTGTCGTAGGTGAAGACCCGGGGCTTATTAGGGCTCTAGAGGGGAAGCTAGCCAAGCTTACCCAAAGAGTTCCCACTTTGCAGATAGAGCATATCTCGACCATCATGCGGGAGNCTGTCGTAGGTGAAGACCCGGGGCTTATTAGGGCTCTAGAGGGGAAGCTAGCCAAGCTTACCCAAAGAGTTCCCACTTTGCAGATAGAGCATATCTCGACCGTCATGCGGGAGTTTTTGGTTGGAGTTCCACCTGTCTGGTTACGCCTTTTGAGGTGAGTGGCCAGAGCAGTTCTTGTATACATAGATGCTGTGGAGGCTACCGAAGTCGAAGAGGTTGAGGAAGCTAGAGTACAGAGAGACCATGGGGACCAAGGTGGTCCAAGTGACCGGGGTGGTCCTGTTTAGATCTAGGAAATTTTGATGGACTGCGATCCACATTTTGTATATTTTTGTATATTATGCAGTTATGACTGGATCTGAGGATCAGACTTGACCTATCTCTGGACATATATTTACATACATATATATATATTGTTGTCGGTTTATTTACAAGTGTTTTTTATGTGCATGCTGTATATTTTTATGAAATATGTGTTAGATGCCAATCTAAAATGTAATTCACATATGCATCAGTTAATGAATTCTGATTTCTTGGAATGTGATTGAATATCATAACTTCAAAATTTCTTTCCAATAACCTAATTTGCATGAACTAACGTAATAGAATAGGGTTTCGCACCTGATAAGCTCGATTGAGTTAGGAAACCACCAGTTGAGAGTCCAGACAGACTTCGAGCCGGGTGATACCACATGACAAAGCATCCAATAGAAGCTCAATTACAGCCCTATATTCAGCAACATTATTAGAAGCAGGACCTAAGCAAGCGCCTCCTACGGCAACTAGCTATCTTGAGGGAGAGTAAATGACCCACGCTGTTGAAGCTAGATTACAAGTGTGGCGACTGGCACCATCGGCGAAACCTATATACCTCTCAGAAGACATCTGCAACAACTAGCAGATGGTATAAAAAAAAAAACCGATAAACTAATGTACATAAAAATACAAGAAAAAGTGATAAGCCTAAGCATAGTACTTTTTCAGGTAGAGCCCATTTCTAGGCTCAGACACCTTGTTCCCATCAAAATCAATTAACTCATATGCGCCCTTCTTTAAGACTTTTGACATGACATAAGGTCCTAACCACATGGCCTTGAATTTTCCTGCCCCTAGGGGTTCTTTGTCTTGGTCCCAAAGCAAGACAAGTTCCCCCTCAGAGAAAACCCGAGGTTTGACCGACTTATCATATTGATTTTTGACCCTATTCTTGTGAGCTTGATTAGCAGTTAGCGCATCTCTACACTATTCATCAAGGTGTTCTAAATGTACCAGACGTTCCTCAAGCTCTGTCGTATCAGGTAACACATGAATATCTATTTTTAGAGACGGGATTTCACACTCAATCGGGGTAACTGCTTCCACTCCATGGACGAGTTGGAAGGGGGAGAAACCCATAGCAGTTTTTACNGGTAACACATGAATATCTATTTTTAGAGACGGGATTTCACACTCAATCGGGGTAACTGCTTCCACTCCATGGACGAGTTGGAAGGGGGAGAAACCCGTAGCAGTTTTTACATTAATTCAGTAGGCCCAAGGAGCAGGATATAGCATGATGTGCCAGTTAGAATGGGCTGCATCAATTGTACATTTAAGGATAGTCTTTAAAGTTTTGTTTACAGCCTCAACCTGACCATTTGCTTGCAAATAGTATGAAGATGAATGTTCTTGTCTGAATCTAAGCATAGTGGTTAGTTCCGTCATCATGCTAATTTGAAAATGACTACCATGGTCAGTGACAATCACTTTGGGTATACCAAACCGTGCTATAATCTGATTGAATACGAAGAAAGTTGTTGTTTCCCCGTCGGCTTTAAAAGTAGGCATTGCCTTTGCCCATTTCGTAAAATAGTCAACAGCGACAATAATATATTTATGCCCCCCAGCCGAGGCTGGATTACATGTCACGTAATAAATCCCCCATTTCATGAAGGGGCCTACCGAGACAATGAGAAACAATGAAGCGGGATGTGACCACATTTTCCTGGTGTAAAGCTGACAAGGATGACAATGCTTCACTGCTTCCACACAATCTTTGAAGATCGTGGGCCAAAAATAACCAGTACGTAGTATCTTCTGGGCCGTTGCTAACCCAGATAAATGACCCCCACACGCTCCACTATGGGAATCATTCAGGACAATCTCCGCTTCCTCATGGGTAAGGCATCGACGCAAAATGGAATCTACCCCTCTTTGATATAATGTATCTCCTATGATAAGGTAGATCTTGGCATGAAGGCATAATTTACGTCGTTCCTCTCGTGAGGAAGCTGAAGGATACTTCAAATTCTGGAGATATATAAGAATATTCCCGTACCAAGGATCAGAGGTGGATATCAAGAAGATATGCTCATAAGGGAATGAGTCATCTTCAACGACTACATCTCCTTCAGTAGGAAATTCTGCTATAAGCTCATAAAAAACTAAGGACTTTTTAGACTTAGCGGATTGAAAATCCAAGTCAAACTCTTGGAGAATGACTATCCATTTGTTGAATTTTCCCCCAACAATCCATCAGGACAAAACATATTGAAACGAATTCACATCTGCCACTACTGTTGTGGTCCTCAATAAAATGTAGTGACATAGCCTCTGAACAACATAAACAACTGCTAAGGCTAATTTCTCAACATGGGAGTACCTGAGTTCATGTCCGGCCAAAGCACGACTAAGATAGTAAACAACATGATCTATGAGCTTATCGTCCTCCTGGACCAGCACTACCCCAATGGTTGACTCAGACACAGCCAAATATAATATAAAATCCCTAGAATAATCTGGTGGACGCAGTAAGGGTGCCGAAAACAAATCTTTTTTCAATGCCTCGAAAGTGAGTNCCCAATGGTTGACTCAGACACAGCCAAATATAATATAAAATCCCTAGAATAATCTGGTGGACGCAGTAAGGGTGCCGAAAACAAATCTTTTTTCAATGCCTCAAAAGTGAGT
>LPNX010827280.1:1188435-1199883 GCA_001517045.1 Pseudotsuga menziesii | reverse complement strand
AGCAGGCTTCTCTATCGTGAGAGGGTTAGAAGTTTCACCTATAGCTTTACCCTTCTCAGAAGTCTCTTTCTCATAATTTTTATTCCTCGTCTGTAACAAAGTCGAAGATTGAACCATGTTGATATAGTTTGGGTCAAGGGAATTTTGAGTGCCCCCTGCTACATTAGAAGCTGAAGCAGAGTTCTGCCCTTGGGGAAAAGGATCCTTTAGGATAGCCAGTTGCTGAGCTTTTAGCAGCTTCTAGGCTTGTTCCATAAGGGGACAATGGTGAGTAAGGTGATCCTCGTGGCACAACTTACATGGGAACTTAACCTTATTCTTTTCTTTCTTGCCCCCATCAGCACTATTCCCAGGTTTTTGCTTGTTTTGGTTTCCCTCTCCTTTCTTTCCTCTCTTTTTCTTCCCACCGGGCTGCTGATTGCCCTTTTGAGAGGTCTGTGCAAAAAAAATTGCACTCTGGGGGGAGGGGGCAGCCTTTGCTGCCTCCGCTGTAGACTGCTTGACGGACAGCTGATGAAGTTGCTTAACCAAAGACTCTACGATGGGAGAGTTTATGGACCCAACCACACCATCGGCATGGGGTCCAAGCTTAGGCTTCTTTGCATCNCTTGACGGACAGCTGATGAAGTTGCTTAACCAAAGACTCTACGATGGGAGAGTTTATGGACCCAACCACACCATCGGCATGGGGTCCAAGCTTAGGCTTCTCTGCATCGTGGGTAGGCCTCGGTGCCTCAAGGATAATCTCATACAAGATCCCAGATTGTGAATAAATCAAATCCAATTGCTGGGCCCTGAGAATGGCTTCTTCTTCATTCGTCACTCCTAAGGTGGATACGTCCTTAGATATGTAGGGAAACAAGGATTTAAGGAACCACTCTAGTAAGAACTCAAGAGGGATGGTGGCTTTTATAAGGCTCTTTTGCCTCCTCCACTCTTGGATATGATCCGAGATGTGGGTAGCCTTGTTCTACCTAAAGGTAGATAACAAGTCTGTTCCAAAATCATATCAGACCAGAAGCTGAAAATGGCTAATGAATGCACTAGCCAAGTCCCAGAAACTACTGAAAGCAGCAGAAGGTAACTCAATGTACCATTTTGCCGCGGTACTTGTTAAGGTTCTCTGGAACAGCCTCAACCTGACTGAATCTTCATTCAGTGAATTCGAAGAACACCATAAATGGAATGTGGTGGCATGAGCCCCAGGATCTTCACCAAATTTTCCCTTGAATTTAGGGATGTCCGATGGCAATTTGGTGGGAACAGGTGGCCACGAGGGGTCATGCATCACCAGGTCATTCATCAACTTAGACAAATCTGGCAAGTTTAACATTGCCAGGAATAGAAGTTTGCGTCGAACCGGGACACTAAAAGTGCCAATCTAGGGATTAGAGGGACCTACCCTCGAATGCCCATAAGTAAACGTGGGGTTTCCCCCTGCCACCAGTTGCGAAGTGGGTAGCTTACTCTGAAACAGATTCCATCTGTAAGCCACATGATTGTGAGTGGGAGGTGCAGTATAAGAAGTTCGGGCTGTCCTAATCGAAACTGGGGTCTGAAAAACAGGAGCAGGCATTAGAGGAATTTTGGGGTCTAAAATGGGCCTCCTAAGGAAAATAATAAAATAATAGTTAAAATAATAAAATAATAAAATAATATTGATTAATTTTGGAGGAAGAAAGAAAAAACTACTTTTTGTGTTCATATTTTCGACATATCTCCTTGTGTTTTTACTCAAATTTCGATCGAGAGAGCTCATTGGATGCGGAATTTGATTCCGCATCCAACGAGCTCTCTCGATCAAAATTTGAGTAAAAACACAATGAGATATGTCGAAAATACGAACAAAAAAAGTAGTTTTTTTTAATGACAAATATGTCAATTCAACCATTATGGTTGACTTATTTTATTGAAATTCTATTGGTTCTTGAAGTCCAACTCACAAAAACTTATTTTGGCACGTTTTCTTTTAAGGCCCATTTTAGACCCCAAATTTCCTCTAATGTATCCCTCTGCTAAATAACGAAAAGGGAGAGCTCGTAAACAGGGCCGAAATCGGAGTTTAAAAACTTTGCCCATAAGAGGTATTGTTTCCAAACTACACTCCTACATAAGAAGGTGATGGGCCTACATACGGAGTGGATGGGGGAATGTGTCCCCCATTCCAAGGAAATCCTTGGATGAAAGCCAAGGATCCTACTGGACCACTCTGGGCAGTGTATGTGAAGGAGGAAGGAATAGTAGGTATACTAGGAATCCTAGTAACCATATCACCAGAAGTACCTGCTAAGTTTGAGTGAACTGACGGTTGAACCACTCGGCTCGCTGGAGTCAAAGGCATAGAAGGTATGCTAGATCTAGGGGCACTTACCGAGGGAGGTAGTACCCCTTTAGCCGGAACGACTGAGGTAAACACAAAAGAACTTTCTCCTGCAGAAGACATAATCCTACCCATAGGGACACCTAAAATAGGTGAATCAAAAGGTCTATCCTGAACAATCACATGATCGTTTAAATCAGTCAAGGGTGTGTTAAAATTCCTTGCAAACTCATCAGTCTGCAAGTCTTCTATCTCAACTGTATCAAGATTAAGATGGTTAGCTATAAGTGATGGTTCACCTAGAACTTCACTTACTCCTACCGGTTCAACTGAACCATCCATGTCCAATCTCTACCTTTGGGGTGGAGGTGGAGGTTCCAATGTGACGAGAGGAGGAAGGTTTTGCAACCTTCTTGACCTTCTTATATGTTGGTCCTCCACGGTTGAAAATTTAACAAATCAAACCCTAAGGCCAACTAAACACAGACAAAACCACAGAGTACACACTATAAAAAATTTCTAAAGCCTCAAACAATCAACAAGGGTGAAAGATATGCTTTCCTGAAGAAAGCTGAAGAACGATTACTTGGCGTCCTTGAAGTGGTTCTTAGGCAAAAGTGGAGGAATCACCCACCGCCCTCCCACACTTACAACAAGGGTTACCTTCCAAGCCCATCCAAGGTGAACTGGAAATAGCCTTCTGGTTTACCTAGGTATGAACCCTAAATGTCAAGAGACTAAAGGCTACCTTAGCTATACCAACAGTCTAGGGGGACAATCGCAATCCTGACTCGTACGCATGGGTAGGGTAGCTGAGCTCGAAAATTTATCTAGGACAGAATCCCTAGATGCGTAAAAGTATTTATTTATGTTTTGACAAGGAATTGGAGGGTTATCTCCTCAGTCCAATGCCTCCACGCGGCCTCGTGCTTGACTCCCTTTTGAGAGGAGCTTCCCAGATACAATTGATAAAGACAAGGATTTACCTAACGAATGGTCGACTACGTCTGAATTTTAAAACTTATGGGAAGTTTACACTTCCTATCCCACAATTCTAGCCTAAGCTAGTAGGTGAAAGGCCCCTAAAAATAAAAATTACTAGTAAATTTTAATTATTGCGTTCATTTTAAAGGGCTATTTCTTACTCAGAAGGAAATGGAGTGATGAACTGTGGTGTTTTTGACTTGATAAGAAATAAAAAAGTAAAGGTGTATTTTTTTTTCAAAGCAAATTGCCAGTACTAAAGAAAACTTCTTTTTCTTTTTGTAAATATAGATTGATGAACAAATGCAAACGATAAAGTGAAATTAAAACTATGTTTTTGTAGTTTTTGAGATTATATTTTAAAACTGAAATGAAAACTACTTATGCAAAAGCAAATGCAAAAGCTTGAAAATGTTTTTCTTTTCACTTTTTAAAATGCTCAAACACTACTATGCACCTAAAATGCACTAAAACTTGAGTATACTTGATCAAATCAACTGTATAAAATAAGCAAACTGAAGTACACAGGTCAATAAAACCAAGAATCAACCAACAAAGGGAAGACCGGGAACCCTAGCTTGGGCGGGTACAATGACAAGAAATCACTGCAAACTCATGAAGGTAAGTGACAAACCAACCACTACCAAAAGATAGACTGGAAAAACATTGCCCAAACACTTCAACCTATAACCCAAACAAGCGAGCCTACTTCAAAATGCAAACAGAAGACAATCCAAACAAAAGAAACCCAAGGGCTTTACAAGAAAGCACAAGGTGTGGCCACCAAGGTCATCAGACTGACTGCACAGTGTTTATAAAGAGAACCAACTAACAAATAGGAATCACAAAAGGACAGGGACAAGTAAACCCTAGCCCAAAAATCGCTATTTCCAGGCTTGTACGCGACTGTGTATAATGGCAACTCGCGTACTGTACATGACTGTCCAAGAGAGCAACCCATGTATGCAGGCATTTGTACGCGACTGTGTATGAGAGAAACCCACGTACAGGTACAAAATTTTATCAAAAAAAAAGGAAAATCCACAAGGCCTTCAAACACTATGGTAAGCATGAACCAGGATAAAATACCACACACAAACTCAAGGCAAAGACTGGTCAAGGGTGACATAAATAACCTACATCAATCTGGGCTCCCCAGCAGAGTCGCTAGTTCTGTTGTACAGGAATAAACACCTTATAACCGTTGGTCTGGGGTTACCAACATACTCCTAAAACTTGCAGGCAATCAACTTTAGAGTATAGAAAGGAAACAACAAGATAGGATAGACTCACTCGTTTCACGACGGTTGATCCTAGCTTTGTCCTCTTCTGCTCTTCTTCTCCTCCAAAGATTTCAGGGATGTTTCTCCTTCACCTGTAAAGAGAAAATCCTCCAAGTGCAAGCTTATACATGTATATATGGCAGGTTATATAAACAAGATATAGAGTAATTAATCATAAATATTCATCAAACCATGATACATAAAAAACATTCAAAACACATTTGGAAGAAGGATTCTCTTTATTAACAATAGTGAATGAGTTAATATTACAACCCAACACCTGAGACAAGGACTCCTATGCAACCATAGGATTTTGAGTTCCACTGCTCCAAAGACTTCTGAATGGACACCAATAGCATAACTTTTCTCTCCAAGTATGATTAATTAATACCCTCCCCAAGGCCTTTATTTATAATTAGTGAAATGAGGCAGTTTCGAGGGTTGAGAAGGTTGAGATAGTTAAGATGGTTATAGTTAAGGGCTTAACAAATCTCAAATAATCGTGATTTATTATTTTTAATGTCAAAGGAAAGCGTATGCGGGTATTGATACTGGCAACCCATGTATGACACGCGAGTTTCTCTAAGGGAAGCCCGCGTACAGATCTGTACGCGGGTTGCAATTACAAATAATCATGTACAGTATGTGACATGCTTTAGGAAAAGTCGCGTATGTACACGGGTTGTATATAGGAAAAGGTGCATATAGGAATTGACATATTCAAAGGTAAAAATAGCAAGCTAGATGGATAATGAATGTATTTCATAACATGCCCATCTATAGTGTTTTAGGCAACCTTCATTCCATAAATGTCCTTTTGTGTGCCAACATAAGAAATGTCGGCGCTCGGACGGAGAAGTGTCATTTGGGTGGATAAGACCAATAGATGAGCTTGCATACATGGGGATGTCTTTTACATGAGGCAATTGTCCAAAGTCACCAAGAATAATTATGGAACAACCACCAAATGGGATTGTAGATTGCAAGGGGAAAGCTTGACATAAGCATGCATAAATTTGAGTCAACATTTTTGGACCAATAAAGCTCATTTCATCTATGAGAATATAGCAAATATGGCAAAGTTCTTCTTGAAGTTTTGAAAGGGATTGGCCTTCAAGAGGGTGCATCTCACCAATGGGTATTCGAAGAGTAGAATGTATTGTAGATGCATGTATGTTAAAAGCAACAACACTAGTTGGAGCAAGGAGAAGAAGTGGGCAGGCATTTTGTTTAGATGCAGTTTGAAGTGCAAATTTGAGGCAAGATATGAGGTAAGATTTTTCAGTTCCTGCAGTACCTTGAATAACCAGTTTTAGTGGTTCAGCAAATGTACTATTACTGAAATGGGACATGACAAGATCAAAGGCTATGCGTTGTGTGGGAGACAAGGAATGAGGAGAATAGGAGAAGTACGGGATATCTTCATGTAGTTGAATGGACAAGTGATTCACCTCAATGAATGATGTTGCTGTCTCATGCAATTCGGTGCATATATTGTTATGTGGCGAATTGTGATTTTTGTCAAATTCAGGATGGCCAAGCATTTCAAGGTCATTAGCTTCGATGTTATTTCCTGGTATCATTTGAGATAGAAGTTCCCATTCATCCATGGTATGGGACAATGGAAATGTAATAGTGTCAGAGTTTGAACCATCAGATAGAGGTNAGCTTCGATGTTATTTCCTGGTATCATTTGAGATAGAAGTTCCCATTCATCCATGGTATGGGACAATGGAAATGTAATAGTGTCAGAGTTTGAACCATCAGATAGAGGGGTAGAGGGTTCTTCTTTTGTACATTCAATATGCCACACAACATATGTGCCTTTAATCTGATGCCAATGAGAAATAATTTCAATAGTTGTGGTTCCAATATCATGAGAGATAGACCAAAAAGGTTTGTATAGAAGAAGTTCACTCCAACAAAACAGTTCAAAAGATGATGAATCAGAGGGAGGAATGGAAGTGAAATGTGGATAGACTCTGACAATTTTTTCACACAAGTTTTGTTTCCATGGATTTTTTTCCTATTAGGAGAGAAAGACCAACAACGAGCAGCTTCAAACAGAGTTAGATACTCAAGAGTAATGGGTCTTTGCATGTAAGCAAAAATGAAGGGGGGCATTGCAGGGGTGTTATTAGTGTCATTAGAAACACGTCAGAACACAGTTTGGATCACATTTAGGGAAAAGAAGTGACAGCTACAAAGAACAAGAGGAAGTTTTTGCAGCATGTGACACATCTCTTGTGCACTAATATCTCTTTCTGCAATTGTTTGTGCAAGAAATTGTTTGATTGGCTGAAGAATGAGGCTTTCACTTGGTGCAGCATGTGCAAGTCGAGACAGAATGGCATGATAGGTTTCTGATTTTGGCTCTACTTTTGATGTATACTTTGAAATGTATTTGAGGATAGCATGTTTACAAAGAACAGGTTGGAAATCAATATTAGCCCTCCATATTGAGAGCATGGTAGGATTGTGAATATTTAGAAGAGGATCATTTCTTGCAGAATAGTAGGTTTTCTATCCATTTTGATCAATGAATAACGAAGAAGTAGATTACGGCTCATATGGAAAACTATAGCAGCATTGAAGAGATGTTCATTTATTGCGAAGGCAAGTTGACTCTGAACATTTGGTGTGCCTATGAACAAAATTAACAAGTTCTTCATAATCGGCTGAGTAGTTTGATGCAAATATCAATGGTGATGGAATACTGCATGGATCATTTGTAGTATAATGGTGAGACTCAGATGTGGACAGCTGGGAATTATGAGGATTCCAAGCTGTCACATGTGTGTCAAATTTTTTTTTGCAACTTCAACTACAACATTGTCTTCCTAATCTAACGTGTCCATATTTGGTGCATTTGCCAACCAAATAAAACCATGAATGTGAGTGGATCCTCTATGTTGCCATTCATATCTAGATGGGAGGAAAAATTATATATTAGAAATAAATTGTATAAAGATAAAAATATATAGAGAGAAATAGAAAGGAATATATGGTATAATACCTGCACCAATAATCGGTTATATGAAAACCTTTTTGAAGCACCTCTTCAAGAAATGTTTTGAATCTATTGTGCATGTATTGTGATTTAATATGTGGATTTGATATGATGTTGTGAACCTTCCATTGATAAACTTGACCTGAATCATTAGGAGCTTTACTAGGCATTAGAGCATGCAAATCTGGCCATTTTGTGTCAGCTGCACTAAGGGTGAAGAAGAATGTCGGTGTACCTTGTTGATTGATCATATTTGTTAGTTCAGATCTACTTTTGTTCCAATATGATCGTGTTCCATGTAATGAATACCCAAATATTGCGACCCGCTCACCAATTATATCATTTGGCATGTCTTGCAATTGGTTGACAAGCTCATGTATTATCGGAGGTAGTGTATCTTCCAGATTTTTTTTGACAAAAACAGAGGCAGTACTATTACTTTGATAACGCATAATTAGATTGTATATGTAGTATTGGAAGCGAGGATGTTGAGCAAATCTATTGTCGTGATAGCGAATAAGGTGGAGTGCATATTCGTGCATATCAACTTGATGACTACGTGGTTGTAATAACATTGTTGTACCCGTGGGAAACAAAGTTGGAAAATCCATGGAAAGAAGGCCTTTTGTGTTGTACTCATTGATAGGGGACATTTCTATAGGGGGACAATCTATGGAAGGTGGTAGTGGGATATTTGGTATGTGTAACAACTGTCTAATTTGTTCAACTTCAGTTCTAGCATTTCTTTGTGTTGAAATAAATGATGAGGATTGCAATTCATAGGGTTCAAATGAATTTGGTGGTTGAACTATACAGGATAAGCTTTGCGGATGAGATCAAGTAGCATTGCTATTAAGATGCGGAATCAAAGGTGAAATGTCTGTTGAAACAAGTGGCAAGGAAGATAATGCAACTAGGTTGATTTGTACATCCTTGTAGTATGGGTCGTTTGCCATTTTGAATTGAAGGGAAGCAAGAACATTTGTTCGACTAACAAACAATTCATATGGTTTGTTTGTAGAATTGCATTTTCGAACAACGAGTATGTCAAGTTCTGATACTAAATGCGGTAGGTATGTCGCAATGTTGGAAATGTCTTGGGGAAAGCAAATAGTTTGGATAGAGTATTTATATTGACCACCACGAGCATGAGTGACTTGCAATATGGAATTAGCATGACTAATGAGCATCTCTTCAACCTGTGTAAGTATTGCAAGGACAGGTGGTTGCTTCCCTGGATCCATATTGTTATCCAATGAAAAGCGATGCCCTTTTCATTCTAGAATACAACGTGAACAAGTGTATGCCTCATGGAAATTTTCTTGTTACAATACCAAGGAAACATTCTTTGCAAATCGAGCAGACATGCATATCCGCTAGTTGGTCCATTTTTTTACGAAATCGTTGATGTGCATCATTGAGCTAGTTGTTCAATGGATTTGGTATAGGAGATGGAAGTAAAGCTGAGTCGACAGGGTCTACAAGAGAATTTGAAGAAGACATACTGACACGCATACGAGCAGCCCTGTAAAGATGACATTGTTTCTTGTTGTTTTTATCTCTGTCTTATGCATATAAAACTCTTCTTCGTGCATTGGCTTGTTCCTTGTCATGAGTTGGCATAATTACTACAAGATAATTGTAACCTTGTTAAACACCTAGAAGCTTTGATTGTTGGAAGAAACACATTTTGTACATGTATTAACTGGAAACTATGTGGATATAAAGCAAAAGGAAAAAAACAAACATGAATTCATTACATAGGGGGAAGTAAGAATGTAGCTTAAAATAATATAACTGGAGTAAATTTTGTTTTTCAAGTTATAATTTTATAATTGTAAGAAAACACAATTTTAGAAGAACAAAGTGTAGTGTGAGAAAGTATATACGAAAAAATAAGTTACTGTAATTATTGTTATGTACAAGGTAATCAAAATTTGTTCCCAGAAACAAGATAACAAAGTTGTGCATCTTATAAAAAACATGATAGCAAAATAGTGTTGTATTTAAAAACTACCATATAGGTTTTTTCACCAATTTGCATAAGAAATGGTTGGTGATAGCCTATACATTGGAAGTATGAAACTGCAAGAAAGTGGTACTACAACATAGTAAAAAAAATACCCTGCTATGTTGAACAATGAAACAAGGAGTTAAAATTGAGAATTGAAAGCATTCATTATAAACAATGAAGAATGGTTAAGTACCAACTTGAAAAAATGTATATATTTATGTGTCCATATGAAATTTCCATTTATGTGTTTTCAACCATGACAATTACAACTTTTAGGTGTGCAACTCCGCAAAAGGTCTCTGTTTTAACCGACAGAGTAAGAAGTAATTTTTTGTTGCAGATCCTTTGCACTATTTCATCAAGTGACGTTGTTTCAGTTGAGCCAAGACGTGGATCTTTTGTATAAATTCCCATGAGTTGGTTTGCAGCATCATCAAATGCTATCACACCATGAATGGATCCGGTAACATCTTCCAAGTCAACCTTTAGTATATATCGGTAGTCACATTCAAGAAACTCTTCATCACATTTAGCACAATGCCAGATGTCTCCAACTTTCTGAGCAATCTTTTTCATGCATTGTATTCCGTCAACAAAAAGAGGGCATGCAAGGAAATAAAGATCATCCATGTTAACATTTTTGATGGTTGCTTCAAGAGAGTACCAAACAACTTTTTCATCTGATTGAAGAATTTGGAGGTCCTTGATGGTAGTGCCTTTACAAGAACCAGAGTGAGAGGTATTGAACTTTCGGCTTAGCGATGGTGATGCTGAACGAAATCCATTTTCATGAGACCAATTTTGGAGAATTGAAGTTTGTTCAATATCTGAGTTTATAAAAACAGTAGTGTTGGAAATAGTTCTAACAGTTATTCCATTAAATTATGTAACACGACCACCTTTGATTGCTACACCAGGAGTCGTAGGTAAACCATGGAGGATGGCAAATTTGGCTCCTTCAATTTGGCAATGGTCACCCCAAAGTGTTATGTCAATACTATTTCCTGACATGTCAAGGAGTCCAATAGTGCGCCTAATAGTCTCAAGGCCATCTCATTTTCGTATTGTGGATGATGGAGAAACTGAAATAATTACAAGGCCAATAAGGTCCACCATGGAATTGATAGGTATAGTTTGTTTCTCATGAATAGTTTTAAATTTANGCCATCTCATTTTCGTATTGTGGATGATGGAGAAACTGAAATAATTACAAGGCCAATAAGGTCCACCATGGAATTGATAGGTATAGTTTGTTTCTCATGAATAGTTTTAAAGTTAAAGAAAAAAAAAGGTATTAAGGGGTATTCATTTAAGAATGGTTGGATGGTTGAGGAGGAGCCTAGGAAAATCTCATTATGGCTTTTCAAATGGTTGAAAATTGGATTGGATGCTTTCACTGTGCCATTTGATAATATGTACACTATTCCTATATTTATTTGTTCATACAAAGAGAGTGCCAATTCATTGAATGCAGATGTATTTCATCGTGTGAAGCATTAACAATGTCAAATCCAAATATTTTTCCAGACCCTCATTGGTTTCCATATTCGTGTAGCTTTGTCTTAGCAATAACTCGACCTTGAATGTTCCATACTTTGCTAGAACATGTCAGTGATGTGAATGGAAAAGTTGACGCAACCAAGGTAGGGTTATCATCTACTGAGCTAGGATTCACTGGAACAGAGGAACAACTTTGGGAGGGAGAAGGTACAGGTAAGTGGTAAGGTGTAGGATCTCCAATAATCGTTGCATCCACTGTGACAACCTTGATTGCAAGCAATGCGATAGTCTTGTGAGAAGAAATATGTCAGAGTTGAATAGGAGAAAAAAGCACTAG
>LPNX010827280.1:1160731-1174059 GCA_001517045.1 Pseudotsuga menziesii | reverse complement strand
CGTTCTAACAATCTCACATGTAAGAACCTTCTCAATAACGTCGGATCTCTAACATGGTACAAACCATTGAGCTGTGACACTACTAACTCCAAATCAAGACGTACCTCAAGAGATAGAATGCCATGCGAAATGGCATCCCGTAGAAGCTCAATAATGACGCTATATTCAGCAACATTGTTGGAAGATGGCCGTAGACATACACCTCTTGAAGACAGTACCTGACCCATAGGAGTATAAATCACCCAAGCAGCAGAGGCTGAGTGTTGAGTGTGACGGCTTGCACCATCCACGAATCCTACATAGGTGGAAGATTCCATTGACATCTGCCACAAGAAACGAAAACTAATCACAAACCCGATCACAATAAGAAAAAGACCTAACTATGCAAAATCTGTACAATAATATACAACAAGCAGCCTTGGTTAAAGATCATGCATAGTATTTTTTGAGATAGAGCCCATTTCTAGGATTTGCCAAAGCTGTGCCTTCGTAATCGACTAACTCATAGGCACCCTTCTCTAACACACGTTTGACCACGTAAGGACCACGCCACATAGGATTAAACTTTCCTGCCCCCAAGGGTTCTTTCGATTGATCCCACAAAGGGACCAAGTCTCCTTCACTAAACACTCTTGGATGGACAGACTTATCGTACTGGACCTTAAAGCGACGTTTATTAACCTCTAGAGCCACCAAGGCATCTCGACGCTGCTCGTCAAGTTGCTCAAGGTGAACCAAATGCTCTTCCAAAGGTGAAGTGTCTAGTAAGAGTTCCACAACTAGCTTCAACAAAGGAATCTCGCATTCAACTGGAAATATCGACTCCACTCCATGTACGAGTTGATATGGAGAAAAACCAGTGGCAGTCTTAACCGCGGTTTGATATGCCCACAAAGCAGGGTATAACATAATATGCCAGTTCGTCTTGCTTTGTGTGATGGTTCGTTGGAGAATGGATTTGAGTGATTTATTCACTGCCTCAACCTGTCCATTCGCTTGGGGGTAGTAAGAAGAGGAGTGCTCTTGCTTATACCCTAACTTGGATGCCAACTCTTCCATCATACGGTTCTGAAAGTGCGAGCCATGGTCAGTGACAAGCTCTTTCGGAATCCTGAACCGAATAATGATTTGGTTGAATACAAAGTGAGCGGCTGTCTCACCGTCGGATTTTACTGTAGGCATTGCCTCAGCCCATTTCGTGAAATAATCAACAGCCACTATAATGTGATGGTGCCCCCCAGCTGAAGCTGGGTTGCAATCCATAAAATCGATCCCCCACTTAGTGAAGGGATCAGCGGTGATAATAGGATGTAACAGGGAAGGTTTTGAGCACATATTACGGGCGAACACCTGGAAAGGGTGGCACCTCTTGACCGCATCAACACAATCCTTAAAGATCGACAGCCAGAAATAACCCGCTCTCAAAATCTTTTGAGCTGTAGAAAGCCTAGATAAATGACCACCACACAACCCTCCGTGGCAATCATTCAGCACAACCTCAGCCTCCTCATGAGTTAAACAACGTTGTAAAATGGAATCTACCCCACGACGGTACAAAGTACTGTCCACTATAAGGTAGTTCTTAGAGACGTGACGTAATCGTCGTCGTTCATCTCGTGAGAGGTGAGTACGGGTCCTCTGTGTTTGCAGATATACTATGATATCTCCATACCATGGGTCAGACGTTGAGATTAAGAAGATGTGTTCATCAACAAACATATCTTCACAAACCAACTCCTCGGCCTCGCTCGAGAAATCCGATATAAGCTCTGCAAAAATTAACGACTTCTTCGACTTTGCCGAAACAAATTCAAGATCGATTTCCTGCATAATGACAATCCATTTATTATACTTTCCCCCAATCATCCTTCGTGTGAGGACGAACTGAAATGGATTGACATGGGCCACAACCAAGGTCTGGTGAAGGAGAATATAATGTCTCAAACGCTGAATTGCATGTACGATAGCTAAAGCAAGCTTCTAGACATGAGAATAACGAATCTCTGCGTCAATAAGGTTTTAGCTCAAATAATATATGACATGCTCTTGGAGCTCCTCATCCTCTTGAACCAAAACCATACCAATCATCTCTAAGGACGCGACCACATATAATAGAAAATCATGGCTATAATCCAGAGGACTAATCATCAGGGCCGATGCTAGGGCTCGCTTGAGTGCATCGAAGGAATCCTGGGCTCGCTCATCCCACTCAAAGGGAGTATCCTTCTTCAAGAGATGCATGAAGCCTCTAGTCAAATTGGAAAAGTTGACAACAAATCTTTGTAAGAATTTTTCCATAACTTGCAAACACTGAAGATGACGAATGTTCTTCGAGGGAGACAACTGAAGTATTGCCTCAACCTTCAAAGGGTCGACTCTTATACCCTCCTTTGAAATGATGAATCCTAACAAACGACCTGACTTCACGCAAAAGATGCACTTATGAGGATTCAATCTAACTGAATAGTGCTGGCATCTTTCGAATACCAATATCAAGTGATAGGGATGACGCATTCTCATACGAGAGTGGGCAGCGAGGTCATCCAAAAATAATTCGATAATAGACTTGAGATCGTGCAAGATCAAGGTCATCGTCCGCTGAAATGTAGCTCTGGCGTTTTTAAGGTCGAAAGGCATTTTCTGATATGCAAACGTTCCCCAAGGGAAAATAAATGCAGTCTTGTGTTGGTCCTCAGGTTTAATCTGGATCTGATTATACCCGAAAAAACCGTCCATAAAGGAGAACACCTCGCTACCCGCACACTCATCGAAAATATGATCTATAAATGGTGTGGGGAAGTTATCCTTAGGATAGGCACGATTCAAATCACGGAAATCAGTGCATATACAGATCACTCCCTGCTTCTTATCCACCGGAATGGGGTTTGAAACCCACTCCGTCAAGGGAACGGGATAGATGAAACCGTCTTTCAAGAGCTTCTCTATCTTTTCCTTAATGGCGGGTGCTTTCCTAGGATTCACGGCGCATAAATGTTGTCGAACAGGCTTAGCATTGGGGTAAGTCTTAATCTCATGCTCGACAATCCGAGGTTCAATACCTGGCATCTCATCGTAAGAGCAAGCAAAATCATCACGGAATTCCTTGAATAGCTCGGTATATTCAAGAATCTCAGCATGGGAACATTCCGCCCCAATATAGACATTCTCAATGGTGCTAGGATTGCGAGAGATGTTGATAGGAATCATGGAAGATATGTTCGCCATGTTTCCATCAGCCATCGGACCAGGAGAGCTTAATGGAACCATAGGACTACCAACTCTCTGACTAAGAATCTCCCTATAATCCTCATGATCCAAACGGTCAAGCGGTGGAAGGAAGTACGATCTATGATGAAGTTCCTCCCAAGGTGGCTCAAATCTTGACATAGCCTCGATAATCGCTTCATCTGAAGGGAAAACCATATCAAGGTAGTCGTGGGCATCAGAAGACTGTACTACCCATGCCAGTAGCACATAGGGGTCTTCCTCCTCCATCCGCGAAGAGGAAGAAAAAGGCTCTGCAACACTCTTGAGATTGGCTTGATAAGCAATCATGGATACAGGCAATAGCACACTGTTCTCGACAGGCTCACTCGAAGTACTCGGTGTAGGAAGGATCCAAGGATCTTCCATATGAGTCGTGCGAAAAGACACCGAGTTCGTAGAAGTCAAAGCCTCATCGGAACAAGATCCTATCATGAGGATCAGTGCAGGACAACTAAAGCTTCCCATAAGGGATGGATACATGCCTACACCCACACTCCCAGTTGCCAGCTGAGAGTGCTCAACGATCAGGACCGAAGCTCCCGAAGATGCGGTAACCGAAGGATTCTTGAATTCCATTTGATCAATCGTTACAATCTTCCCATTATGTGGAAAGCATACAACATGGAACAAGGAAGAAGCAACGGCTTGAATACTATACATCCAGTTCCTACCCAGTAAGAGATTGTAGTCAAGGGGCGCATCAACCACCTCAACCTCTATCGCAATGGTCTTTCCCCCCCAAATGGACTTTACGGGAAGGACGGATGCCGTGCAGCCTAAAAGATCTCCCATCAAAAGCAGTTAACATAGTCGCTGATATAGACAGCTCAGGAGAACCCAGAACCTTCCAACAGGACAAAGACATCACAGAAACCGTAGCACCCTCGCCAATCACAGTACGCTTGACGATCATATGAAGACATTCTACGTGCACCAAAAGGGACACATAGTAGGGCAAGTGAGGCTGCAGTCCTGTGGTTTCAAATTTGATCACCGAGGAAGAATCATCTCCGTTCACACCAAGAGCAGAAAGCAACGCCTTCCTTTGCGAAGGACAACTCTGAAGCACTTCCAATGCAGACATCGCACAAGGAGTGTGGCCCAAATCCTCGACAACTGAATAATTCTGGGTGGCTCGGGCATTTGGATTATGCCCCGAACGCTTAAGGACTCCCTTAGGAATGCGAGGTGCAGCCTCAGGTTTATCCACAGGTTTCTCAATGCGCAAAGGGGTTCCTAGTGGATCAGGTTCTTTTCCTAGGCTGGGTTGTGATGAACTATAATCTTTCGCACGAGTCACAACTTTCGTAGCACGAACCATGTTAATGCACCCACGAGCACTAGTCTCTGGTGGATCATTCTCACTAGATTGGTCATGGGACTTCGAGTTCATATTCTGGTTAGTCGGTAAAGGGTTCGTTAGCATAGCTGGGCCTTGTGCTAAGTATCTCGAAGCTTCATCAATATGAGGGCACAAGTAAGTCAGGTGATCATCCTTGCATAGCTTGCAAGGGAATTTAACCTTACGTTTCACTTGCTTGTCCCCCCCATCATTTTTACCGTTCTTGTCATTATTGGTAGCATTCTCATTCTTATTCCCACCCTTTCGATTATTATTCTTACCCTTTCTTCTATTCCGATCGGGTTGCTGGTTATCCTTTTGGTCCAATGATTGCACAGAAAGTACATTCACCATTTGGGCAGGTTGAGACGAAGCCGTAGCTTGTCCCGAAGTAGATTGGTTGAGCGACAAATGACTAACTTGTTTTGCAACCGAATCCACATGTTTCGCACTTGCACAACCCACAATGCCATCGGCATGTGGTCCAGGTTTGACTTTGGGATCGAAACTGTAACGAGGAGCGTTGGGAATAATCTCATACAACAAACCGGACTGAGCATAGATCAAGTCCAGTTCCTGCGCCCTAAAGATCGCTTGTTCCTCATTCTGTACTCTGGATGTGGAAACATCCTTCACTATATATGGCAATAACGATTTGAGGAACCACTCGAGAAGGAACTCTGGCGGTATAAAGGCTTTAATTAATCTCTTTCATCTACACCACTCTTGAATATGATCAGAAATATGGGTGGCTTTATCTTGTCGAAATGTCGACAAGAGTTTAGTACCAACGTCATAGCGCACTGGTAGATGGAAGTGATTAAGAAAAGTCATCGCAAGGTCGTCGAACAAAGCGAAAGCTCCCTTAGGTAACTCTATATACCATTTCACAGCAGGCCCTGTGAGGGTGCGTTGAAATAGTCTCAAACGGATTGAGTCCTGATGTAACGAATTCGAAGAGCACCAAAGGTGAAACGTAGTAACGTGTTCGCTCGGATCCTCTCCCAGTTTGCCTTCGAACTTAATTATGTCTTAAGGAAGCTTGGTAGGGAGAGCCAGCCAAGACGGGTCATGAGACACAGGATCGTTCGTAAGTCTCTATAAGTCAGGAAGGTTAAGCATCGCGAGGAAAGGGAGCCTAGGATGATGAGGTCGATGGACCGCTCCCTGGTTCACATAGGGTTGAGCACCACCATGGCCCTGGCCATAGTGTCCTCCTCCTATCTGACCTGTATAGGGTGGCATGGAAGTACCATAATATGGTGGACCTTGACTAGTAGGAGCTACGAAGCCGTAATTAGGAGAATAATCAGGTTGTTGATACCCGCCGCCGTAAGGTGAACAAACCTATCCATACTGCGTCCCATAATAAGGTCCATAGGTCATCGCATGCGATGTCCCATGAGACACTCCGTAGGTAGGAAGATAAGCTCCAGAAGTAGGGATATACATACCGGACGTAGGGATATAGGCTCTGGATGTAGCAAGCTAACCTCTAGAAGTGTGAACATAGCCTCCTGAAGCAGCAGGCGGTATGTGAACTTGAGACACAATCAGCCTAGTAACCACAGTACGGACCTGACTCGTAGCCATATACTGGCTCGAAGGACCACGTGAATAAGGTGGAGGATGTACATTTGAAGAACTTGGAACCGAGGATGAAGGAATCTGAGTAATAAGATATGTACTACCGCCTACCATCACTCGTCTTGGATTTGGTATCCTAATTGGATCGCTAACCCTAGACCTAGGAGGGGGATATGATGTAGCTTCCACCACTGGGACAGAAGGTGAAATGTGACTAGTACTCCCAAACCTCTCCGCAAGGTAAGGAATGGGATTGCCCCCAGGCATAGTGTTAGGCTCAAAGTTGGATTCGACATGAAATGTCAAATCATGTGCAAGGAAACCAGACATAGCATAACTACCGTAGCTAGTGTTGGCAGGTTCAAAGTGAGTCTCGGCATCTTCCGGCATTCCATACCGGTAACGTGTCAATGGGGAATCCGCCGTAGAGTGAGTAGGTCTATCGTGCAAGGCTCCTATATGAGAAATAACGGGACCAAACTCAGCTAGGTCGGGTGAAGGATCGTACGTAGGAGTAAGTTCCCCATCGTCGATACGAATGGGAGCGGGTGGTTCAGGAATATCCTCTGAATGGTCCCCCATGGTGTGTGAATCAGTGTGTGACATGGTCCGCCTGGACTGTCTAGGTCTCTCTCCCAAAGGAGGAGAAGTAGAAGGTAGAAGACCTGCTAACCGACGAGAATGGCGCAGAACCGCACTCGAATCCACAATGACTCAAAAAATGGCAAAGACTCTCTATTTACGTAAACCCTAGGCCAACTAGCGTGCACAGAGCAATCACTAATAAAATCTAAAGCCAAATGCAAGCAAACAAGGGCTGGATAAATGAGCTCCCGAATGAAGCAGGTATGTCTCGCTTAGGAGAGGCCTGAGACTCCCATACACAACAAGCAGAGGTACGTAACCAATTATTGTGGCCCTCAGCTTCAACGCGTAAAGCAATTGTGCTGTTCGACCCCAACCTGGCCGGGACACCTGCAGAATAACCTCTACAAGTACCCCCTTGATATCCTAGGTAAGGTCACTAAGGTCACCTCAATATAATCAAAGCTCAGGCGGACAGTCGCAGGCGGGATTGACCATATGGGCAGGGTAGCAAAGCCCGAAACTCTCGAAAGAGCCCCCAGATACGAATACAATCCTGGAAATATCTCCGGTGCTACTCAGTTATGACTAGGGGTCATCCCAATCAATAACCGCTCACACTGCCTCGTGCTTAACTCCCATTTGAAAGGAGGATCCTGAGAACAATGGTTATACCAAGGATTTCACACACTCACCTGGACAGACACCTAGATGTTGTTGTTTAGTGATTTTGGAGAATTAACTTACAATGAACTATTCCAAGATCCTAAAACCTAAGCTTGTTGGTGCACCCTAAAAAAGAAAAGAGTGTAATTCATTTTACTTTAGCGTTGATTTTAGTTGGCTTTATTACTCAAAAATAGGATATGGTCGTGCAACTAGTGGTGTTATGACGCAACATGAAGTAAAATGCACACCTTAACAACCAATGCAAATGCATTGTGTCCATGAAAACAGGGTATGCTACTACGTGAAATGCACAATTCTTCTTCAAATGAATGCAAATTTTTCCTATATGAAGTCCTAACTAGTACTCCAAAGCAAATCTAGATCTAGTGCAAATACAATGCAAAGTGTAAAATGCAATGCATGATGATAAGCAAATATTTTTGGATTTTTTGAAAATAAAAGAGATGCAAAAAGCAAAAGAATGATTCTACCACCCTCAGACTCTGCAAGCACACATAAACAACATTCAAGCAAAGCACTAAGGTAAAAGAACTCTAATGCACTAATCTCAAACAAAAAATCGAAAATGCCATGACAAGAACTTTCCTAAAAAAAAAATTTAGGCTAAAAAAAAACGTTTCTGGTAAAAAACAGAGGTCTAAATAGACTCATGCAGTGCCAAAGGAGACTCAGCAACTAACAACATTCACCCAGCAACCAATTATCTTCCCCAAAAAGGAAAAATCAAGGGTATATGCGACTGTTCGCAGTAAACCCACGTCTATACGCGGAAATCACAGAGGAAATCACATGTATACGCGACTGTAAATCAAAAACCCGCGTACAAGAAGAAAATGTGCATAAAACAAGGCAAACAGGCAGGCTGAGACAGACTTCACACCAATCAGACTCTACCAGGCATACATGCCCCCAGACCCGACATAGAAACAAGAGAGAAAGAGCAATTCAAATACATTGAATGCCAAGAAATCAACCCCCAAAGGACAACTACTAGGAACTCCCCAGCGGAGTCGCCAATTGTGTTATGGAGAGAAAATCCTATGGCTTGGGGTACCACAACAGACAGCTTGACTCTAGAAATCAATCTTTCCCAATATGCAATAGAAATAAAATGTCTAACACTAAAGGATCAGACCTCGTACCTTATTCCGGACGGTTGAAGTAGATCTCCGTTGAGATTTCCAATCTTCAACTTGAATTGATATAATACTTCCTCAACAACAAGTAAACAATACAAGCATACTATATATCATGGTGTTATATCTATTCTATCATATGTAATCAATAATGTAAAAGCGTTTGACATATTCCAATGGATACAATATTCATTCAAATACACATTATTGGACAGGAAAAGATATTTCTATTAATACAAATCATAGATTACAAGATATACACAACCTCTGACGGCACGTCTGCGAACCGGAGAAACTGAATCCCCCACTTGGGCCTCCACCACTTCAATCCTCCATCTCTCGATAGCAAGCTCACAAGTAAAAGGCAAGCTTGGGAAGAACACCAAAGTGCTCCAAGGGACAAAGGGATGCAGTCTCAAGTATAAGTTCTGGCAACAATGGACTATAGTTTCTTTGCTCTCAATTCTCTCTTCTTGCCTTCAATGTACCAAGGGGTTCCTTATATAGCTTTCAAAGGGATACTGAAAGGTTGAATCCGAGTGATCTCAAGGCATATGGAAGGCCAGGAGTCGAATGAGTTGGATCCATGTCAAGGAAAACTCCAAAAGGATTTGGATTATGCACACATTCCGATGTACGTGGTTATATGCGTCAAACCCACGTATGTACGCGGTTATCGGGTTGAAAGCCGCGTATATCATTTTTCTTATGTTTTTAGGGATGATTAAGGAAACATCAAAGGACAAAAAATGGTCCATGGGGTCTAAAGAGTCTGCAGCGGGACAGGGGAAGGCCATACAAGGTGTGATTCACCTAGAGTGGTGAAATCCGCTATAACACCCGTATCCCGCAATTTCCCAGGCGGAAACAAGAAATCCCGCAAAATGCGGGTTGCGGAAACAAAAAAAAAAAAATCTTAAATCAAAGGATTTTGTCGTTTAGAGCTTCATAGTTTCCTTATTTAGTTGAACTAAAACAAAGAAAGGATTATGCCATTCTCTTTTAGCCAAAGCAGCAATAACAGCAAAACAAAGCAAGGGTGTTGAAACATCTCGTAATTAGACTAAATGAATATTCAATTTTTTTTAGCAAACTAAAGGAATACTTGCAAATTTAAATAAATTGCAAGCTGCAAAAGAAAATACATTTAATAACTAATAATTAGACAATGCAGCAATAACAACAAAACAAAGCAGGGGGCAGACTAAAGGAATACTTGCAAATTTAAAGAAACTGCAAACTGTGAAGTGTAAATGAAGCGTACCAAAATAAATATGCGGTTACCTGAAGGTCTGTTTATATGCGCAAATCAAAGGCGATGCAACATCAAACGTGACAAATGTAGTATTATAACATGGTTTTCAAGATCCCCATAAGCTGAGCAAAGATGAAGATATTGACCCATGTCGAAATCATATGACAAGCTTTATTGCATTAATTGAGCAACAATGCATTGATAAAACATTAATGCAGTGGATAAAGGGACATGGGAAAACTGCATTGATTTCAATGAAGCGCCAGTAAAATGGAAGCTTGGCCAAATTGTGAGCGTAAAGATAGAAAACTCGTCTAGAATAGCGTCTGCTAAATCCAAACAAATCGGTAAAGAGAAACTCCGCAGTATCGTCAAGAATGAGTTTCCCGATTCGAGATTAATGAACCACGGGCAAGGATTGTAAAATCCTGTAAAAAAATCACTCGGATCAGAGGTTTAGGGCAACAGATGGAAGAGTATAGAATACACACAAACCATCTGTTAGGAAAGCACAATAAACAAAAACTACAAAGAACAACCCGCAACTGCCAACCAATCCATCAATCCATTCACTTGCAGCAATGACCGTAACACACAGGACAACAATGGTCTGCGGGGCAGAAGTTCGCATATCGAGATGGCAGAATCGAGGACCCAAATAAAATGCATTAGCTAAACACCAACTCCAAAGAACGACCTGCAACTTCCAATCAATCAATCAATCCATTCACGTGCAGGAACGACCGTAACACAAAGGACACCAGTGGTCTACAGGATAGAAGTTTGTGAATCGAGATTGCAGAATCGGGACCTGACTAAAATGGAGAGGAAAAAAATTCTCATTGATCAGCACAACAGTTGTCCACGATTAATTGGATAATCGAACATGACACCTATTGAACTATGAATGGCCAGGGAGATGAGGAATCTTTGAGACTGCGTCTCCATAGGGAAAACGCCTTTGGTGTAAGTAAAGATAGAAAACTCCTCTAGAATAGCATCTGCTAAATCCAAAAAAACCAGTAAATCAAAACTCCGCAATATCGTCGAGAATGAGTTTCCCAATTTGAGATAAATGAACCGCAGGCAAGGACTGTAAAATCCTGTAAAAAAATCACCCGGGCCGGTGGTTCAGGACAACAGATGGAAGAGTACAGAATACACGCAAATCAGCTGTCAAGAAAACACAGTAAACAACAACTACAAAGAACAACCCACAACTGTCAACCAATCCATCAATCCATTCACTTGCAGCAATGGTCGTAACAAACATGACAACAATGGTCTATGGGGCAGAAGTTCATGTATCGAGATGGCAGAATCGGGGACCCAAATAAAATGCATTAGCTAAACACCAACTCCAAAGAATGACCTGCAACTGCCAATCAATCCATCAATCCATTCACGTGCAGGAACGGCTGTAACATAGAGGACACCAGCGGTCGACGGGACAGAACTTCGTGAATTGAGATTGCAGAATCGAGACCCGACTAAAATGGAGAGGAAAAAAATTCTCATTGATCAACAAAACAGTTTTCCACGATCAATTAGCTAATCCGACACGACACCTGTCGAACTGTGAATGGCCAGGGAGACTAGGAATCTTTAAGACTATGTCTCCATAGGGAAAACGCCTTCAACGTAAATATTCATGTGGTTGTTGATTTTCTGCTGCCTAACTTTTATTTGATTTTTTCTGCTGCCTAAATTTTATTTGATGGAGATTTAATGAAGGTAAGTTATTTCAAGGGTAAATTATTGGTGTTATATCCATTTATTTACCCTACCTTTTCTTCCAAGCTATGACTAATGGTAGTGTGTCTCTTTGTGTTGTCACGTGGATGTAATCTTTTGGAGCCTTTCATTTTTTATTCACAATATTGGACACCAATTACGGGGCTTAGGACTTATAACATCTAATTTATTATTACAATTCTCAACATTCTTTTTCGAAGTTCTTGAACTTCCCCAAGGTGTGCATCTCTCCATTATTAGGAGAACCTATCTTTTTTTTCATCATGTCTAATGTATGAATTAAGGGTTGTGATTCGCCTTTTTGTCATTACCTATTATTTCATTTTTGTAGAATCTTTGGGTGTTTGTGGGATATCAATATTTTTAAAGGTTGTTCCTTACATGTGCGATGTGTGCAAAGCATCATGAAGAGCTTCACATGAAGTGGTTTTAACATGACAAAATTTATTATTAAAGTTGGTTTGTATCTTATTATTTTCTGCAACCAAGGAATATTGTAATCAACTAGGTTTTGAAATCCATGCAACATAGGGAACATTTTTTTATGCCATAATTTTTCATTTTATACCTCATCTTTTGGTAAGTCTTACAACCAAACATCTTATTATCTAAAACATTTTTTTGTTTGCATGAGCTCTGACAAGCCTGCTCGCTCTGACATCCAATGCATTGGCAATGTTGATTAATTGCACTGCACCTGCTCTCCCTCCATCTATACACATATGCAACAAATGTTCATATCTACCCATCTGCCATACTTGCAACTTGCTACGTGTTGGTTTTTACATGCAAGTCCATTGCAAGAGGTATTTCTATTCTTTTGGACGAATGTATTGGTGATTATATGGCTCAGTATGCATAGAGTTACAAGGTCTTCTAAGAGTGAAGTTACATACAGGTACCCGCAAGACGAGGCTTTCGAGTAGACTCTCTAGGGAATAATGAGAACCCATGTGCTATGGATATTTCAACTAAAGTCTATAGGGAATACCCAAAACCTATTTCAATTTGGTTGTAGTGTCTCAAATTTGTTAGAACATTTTTACATTTCCATTTTACAAATTTTTTTATAGTTAAGTCCTTACTGGAACTCTTTGCACAACCTATGAATTTGATTTTTGCTTGGTGCCTATTTTCTAGTTTTTCCAACAAGCGGGCTTCCCTTATCTGCCCTTTGGAAATCCTTTTGATCGCTTCCTCAGATGTGTCAACTCAAATTTTGACAAAGCAAAAGCTACTCAAGGGATCCATGAATTTGCAGGTAATTACAGTTGTTGAATTTTTCATATGCTTAACTAAGACATAAGTATATCATTTCATTTTTCATAATAAACGCATATAAGGTAGGATCACTGAAAGAAACAGTATCACAAGAACAACACAGATTTGTCCTGGGAAAACCCTAAAGGGAAAAACCTAGCAAAAGCTTCCTCAATATAGATGCCTCAAAAGGGAAAAAGGTAAAACCAACAAGGAGATCAAAAACCTGATTCTCCTCCTTCTCCAGCAACTCCTCTCCTCCACAAGTGCGCTATTCCAAGTGAGTGTGTGTGTCTCAAATGAGGAGCACTACACCTTTATTTATATTCATCCGTTTATTTAAAGTTTACTCAATCAACATGTCGGCTTAAGTTAACTCATGTAGGCTCGAGTTACACATGTAGGCTCAAGTAACCACACTGGGGTGTTGATGACCCACCTTTACAAATAA
>LPNX010827280.1:1119086-1150651 GCA_001517045.1 Pseudotsuga menziesii | reverse complement strand
TGGCACTTTATCCCGGAATGGAAGGCCTTGAGGGTTTGAAGGCAAGCTGCATAGTTCGTTATGACATCAATAGTTTCTTTAACTTGTCTACTCTTCCTGCACCAGCACCTCATGTCGAAGCACCGACGATGCAGATCACGCCGTCAATTAAACATAACAGTCCGCATATCAACCACTCCATAATTATAGGTGTTGTGGATGGTTTATTTGTCCTGTTATTTGTATGCCTCTTAATAACCTGGAGAAGATTGAAGTCCGCCATATTTGGAAGGCGAAACGAAGGTATTGCATATCATTATTTGGTCTAGTAGTACTTTCAAAGTACCCATTTCTTTTTGCTATATGTCCTTGTTTGGGCAATACCGAGTGATGTTCTTTGTTGGTTCTCTAGCAAACCAGCACTCTGTAAGAGTTTATAGCAAATCAGAAACTGTGAGACTAACTGTGAGGATGAAGAGTTCATGTCTGAAGCTAAGTTTCTAAGTAGATAGTAAATTTTTTCTAATAAAAAGTAAATTGTAATTGTAAATTTATAGATATAGGCACACAAACATACAGAAATACAGAGAGATGAAGAGAACAGAAATACAGAGAGATGAAGAGAAGTGCGGACAAGAAGAAGGAAGAACACTGTAAAAAGTTAGAAGTTCAAGTTTCGGTGTTTTGTGAAAGTTTTGAGAACCCAAACTCTGTAAAAAATAAAACATCATGATAAATTTCCAAGTTTATATTTACTCCTTATGTACCCTAAAGTATTTTTTTTTCCCAAAACCTTCCCTTAAAAGAAATTTTATGACTGAGCGCTAACTCAAGTCTACCCTGAGTTTTCTGTCTTCACTAGCAGATACCCATCTAAACTGGGGCTCTGATCCAAAGGTGCATATGATCAGACGCAGGTTTAGATCCAGAATAGTGAGTACATGGTCTAGAACTGTTAAATAGAGAAGCGCACACAGAGAGAGTTGATAGATCACCACTGCAGCACTTCTCTGGGTGCGAAAGTATGATATGACGAATCATCACAGCTACAATACAATAGTCACCGTCTGCTACTATGTTAGACTGATTTTGAAAACAAAATTTTAGACATTTTTCAAAGAGATCTATCCATATTAGAAAGAGAGCTAAGAGATCTATCCATAGTATAAAGGGAGCTAAGTTGGACATCATTCAATTTTTGGCCATTTTTTTATTTGTTGATGTAGCTGTGAATGTTCATTGTATAGGTCATGAAGAAGACGCACTAATGAGTCAGGATCAGCAAATTGTGATGTTTAAGATGAAAACATTGGTAGCTGCTACGGAGAATTTCCATGATGATAACAAGCTCGGAGAGGGAGGATTTGGCCCTGTATACAAGGTAGCATAGGCTAATTAGAAAGAATGGGTGGGTTGCTCCCACCTCACGCTTGATTGTTAGATGCAGATTGCTAGCTTGAAAACAAATACATTCTAGACTCTAGAGTCTAGAACAATTAATCTTATGTATTTGACAGAATCACTCATACGGGTCTTTCATCTAAATGTCTTAGGGAACTACTCAAGATGGAAAACAAATAGCTGTGAAGAAGTTGTCTTTAAAATCTATGCAAGGAAGGAAAGAATTTTTGAATGAAGTTAAGCTCGTGGCCAAAATTCAGCATAGAAATGTGGTGAACATACTAGGCTGTTGCGCAGAGGGATCAGAAAGGTTGCTTGTTTATGAGTATTTACAGAATAAGAGCCTTGATAAAATCCTACTCGGTGAGTAACTTCCATTTTTTTTTAAATACATAAAAGCACACTGTTTCAACCTGGTGACTCGGTCATATAGATAATTAATTAGTGTACTGCGTGTATGGATGCAGACCCAGACCCAAACAAACATCTTGATTGGCAAAAGCGTTACAACATCATACTCGGAGTTGCTCGAGGGCTTGTCTATCTTCACCACGATTCTCAGCTGCGAATTGTTCATCGAGATATCAAAGCAGGCAATATTTTGTTGGACGAGCAACTAAATCCTAAAATAGCAGATTTTGGCTTAGCGAGACTTTTCCCTGAAGATGTGACTCACGTCAGCACAAGAGTTGCAGGAACTTAGTATGATTCCAACCGAATCATTACGCACACACTGCTCAAAGCTATTAACATTTAGGGATGCATAGGGTTTTATGTATGCTTATTTGATTATAAGAAGCTGTTTAATATTGTAATTTGTACTTTTTGCCATCTTTGTTTTACCGGGAATTGCATCATGGTTCATCTTCTACCTTCTGGGATCCAAAGCTGCAAATAACTTTCCCTTTATCATTACTCAATTCTTAAATGTATCGCTTACATTGTAATTTGAATCTGCAGCGGGTATATGGCACCAGAGTATGCTCTGCACGGGCAATTATCTGCAAAAGTTGATGTCTATAGCTTTGGCGCTGTTCTCCTGGAACTTGTGACTGGAAGAAAGAGCTCGGATTATAATTCGACATCTGAAATGCAAACGCTTGTAGGATGGGTGAGATACTCTCATAACGTTTTATTTAAATTTCTGCAGCATATCTACTTTGTTTAAACCTGGTTAGCTTAACGTCCATAATCCATTTAGCCCAAGATAAGATGGCGGGGTTGACTTATATACATTGGCTTCTGTACAAATTGACCATAAAACTAAACGCCCATCTTATGGATCTTTTCATCATGTTTATAAAATGCAGGCATGGAACTCATATAAACGAGAAAATATTGTGCAGATGATAGACCCAATTATAATTGAAACATGCGATGAGCAGCAAGCTTTGAGATGCATTCAT
This sequence comes from Pseudotsuga menziesii, assembly GCA_001517045.1. Classification (NCBI taxonomy): domain Eukaryota; kingdom Viridiplantae; phylum Streptophyta; class Pinopsida; order Pinales; family Pinaceae; genus Pseudotsuga; species Pseudotsuga menziesii. The sequence continues at coordinate 1,147,865 of LPNX010827280.1, read as the reverse complement.
GTTGGTCTTTTGTGTACGCAAGCAGACCCATCACTTCGACCATCAATATCTACAGTCATGTTGATGCTTTCGCCTCAATTTGTTGGCTTACCCGATCCCACAAAGCCTGCTTTTGTGATTTCTGTTACCCAAAACCCCAAGTCCACCAATTCTGGCTCTAGCCGGTAATTGTGACATGCGATCGTATCTTCTTCCGAATCATGTACTCCTGTGGTTCAAGTTCTATCTAACGCTGATGCTTCAGTACTGACTTGGTCCCCAGTTAATGCTTCCATCTGGTGCGCCTCCTTCAGCTTCGGCTGTTGCAATTTTATTTACTTCTTTCGCTTTTGGTCGGCGTAATCTAATTAGACTTATTGTATACCTCTGAATCTTTTTTCATTCCAAGTTTGTTTCTTTTTACCCATCTTTTTTCCAATGCTGTTCTTTACGGCATTCGTGGTCTACCAGTCCAATACAAAGACTCCACGTGTTTGCAACAAACCCTTCGGATTCATATACCCTCATCACGACATTGACGCTGCAGCTGCCCAGAAAATTTGTCAGTTTTCTGGTAATTACTTTGAAGATACAGTGAAGTGATGACCTGCCCATTGCATCGATTTTGTATTTAATTCGTATGACTTTTCTTATATGTTTAATTAATTGGTATGACTTTACGGTTATCATTATCAATTTTGTTGCAGACTAATTAATGCAGTTGCAGAAGGTATGGTGTCTATTGGATCTTAAATTGTTTGAAATTTAGGTATATGTTTAGGGTTATCATTATCAATTTTGTTGTAGACTAATTAATACAGTTGCAGAAGGTATGGTGTTTAGTGGATCTTAAATTGTTTGAAATCTAGATATATGTAAGAACATTTCTTGAATTTTGACTAAAACACAAATTTCTTGAATTTTGATTCTTTATCTTAAGTTGTAAGAATATTTATGTTTACAGAGAAAAAACAAAAAAACAAAAGCTTTCTCATCCAAACAAGTAAATAATCATAAACACATATAAAGAAATTAACTTATTTTTTACAAACCCAAAACACATAACTCATATATCTTTTTTTTTGGGTACCTAAGCGAGTTGATTTGTATTAATCACTGAAGAGAAGTGTAGTACTTACAATCCTTGACTTTGCTTGTTGTACTCCTTTCTCCATAAGAGAGTGAGTTATATAATAGACGACACTACCAGTGGATGAAGACCAAGTTGCCAGGACTGAGCAGTTGTTTTTATCATTGATTCATAATCATTTGACTAAGTAAAAGAAACATGGGTCATTAGTTCAGAGCCAATTTGGAGAGCCAACATAAGTAGCAGTAAGAGCGTAGATGGGGTAACTAGCAGGGGTAGGTTCATCAGTTGTTATTGTTGACTAGGTTGAACCAAGAGAAATGCAGTACTTACAATCTTTGACTTTGCTTGTTGTACTCCGTTGTTCTCTAGAGTCACCTCCTTTTCCTTTAACTTTAATGAAAAAAACTTTGAACAATAGAATCATCCTGCTCTCTAACATTATAATGATTTTCCACCTTTGTCTAACCTCGCCATTTTCACCCCATAGGTATCTTCTCATTTTTCTTTAACTTTAATGAAAAAAAACTTTGAACAATAGAATCATCCTGCTCTCTAACATTATAATGATTTTCCACCTTTGTCTAACCTCGCCATTTTCACCCCATAGGTATCTTTTATAGATTTGAATAGATTCTAAACTAGATGCTTATTATAAAGTGCACATTACAAATCTCCTCCATTCAAAATTGAACCTTTATTTACTTGAATAGGTAGTTCTAGTGTTTTGGGTTTTGCCCAATTTGAAAGCTTAGTCATGCTTTATAGGACCAATGTAGCAACCAGATTGATGTGGTCACACCTTTAAGGATGGGGTAGTGATTGGTCGCCTCTTCCCTAGGGAAGTAGCAAATAGACTCTAATTTTCTATAAATTTCATTGTTTTGAATTCAATACCTTATGTAGAAGGTGTCTTGGTGTCCGCTTATGCCTTCTTCGTCATTGGTGTTAAATATCATTATAAAAATCATCGGTGTTAAATATCATTATAAAAAGAGACATGGATCACAAATGCAGAAGACATTATTGAAATGTGCAACAAGGAGTTGAGAATCCATATGTGAATATGGTGAATGCAAAAGTGGATTGTATCAACCAATAATCTAAGTATGGCATCATATTTTGATTGGTTATTAGTGGCATGACCCAGACGTGCTCCACCCTTGTGGAAAAGTGTATAGATTGGATGTAAATAGCCCAACTAGTGAATGAGAGATTCTTTTACTAAAGTATTATGACATCATTAAATCCAACATAATGGTCCATACTTGATGTCATTTACAAAGAAAACAAGAATGGTGTTTGAGAAACAATATGTGGGTAAAAAAAGATTAAAAAAAGAATCATAAAATTGTGCATTTACAATGTTTTTTTTAAATTATTTGATGATGTACGGTATTTTCCAAAGGGGGACAAATTTACCCGTTCTAATTTAGTGTCATTTTTGCATAAAAAAATGAGTACAAGACGCAAGGGAAAACCTGGCAGTTGTTAATGAGCTTTGGAATTTTTTTCATGGCCTCATTTTTCAGTAACGAAACATAGTTTAATGACAATTTAGAGGGTGGGCATCTCACATTTGATGGGTAAAACTACCTTGGCATCATAAAATAGATGATTGAGAATACCATAGCAGCTTTAATTGAAGTTTTGGATGCACAGAATGATGAGAACATGTGGTGCTGATTGGACTTGTTTTTCTTGATTTTCCATTTGAAGAATAGTCTAAAGGAATTTGTTGATGGTCTTAACCTTGTCATTTTCTTGTGGATAGTAAGGGGTGAAAATTTCATGGGTGAATCCCAAAAAGAAAGACAATTTCTAAAAAAATATATAATTTAGGAATTTAATTTGATCCAGTATATATTTCTAAATAATCCCAACCAATAATACCAATTATTTAGATACATCGAAACATGTAATGGCCTAGTTAAAAATATATATATATAGCAACGATGGTGCATGTGTTGTTGAAGGTGGTGATTGCCTCGAACCACTTGGTAAAGTAATCAATTATGACGATGATATACTTATGGTCATTAGAGAATGATTGTTGGAACTCTATAAAGTCAATTCTCCATTTGCAGAATGAGACAGTAGTGAAGATAGACCACAAAGGAGATGGAGGAACTCTAGTTTTGTTAGAAAAGGTTTGATAGTTTTCACATATTTTGATGGCATGAATACAATCTTTAAAGAGCAATGGCCAAAAGTAGCCAACATGGAGGATTTTTTGGGCAATGTTTAATCTAGATAAGTAGTCGTTGCATGCACCACCATCGGAATCGTTAACAACACACTCACCCTCATCGTGTGATAGGCGTCATCATAAGATGATGTCGGAGCCTTGTCAACAGAGAATGTCTCCAATGAGAAGATAACGAGGGGATTGGTGATGGATACAATGATGATTGTCACATCAGAAGTGAAGTGAATTTTTGTGTGCAGATATATGTTAAGATGTCTCCATATCAAGGGTCTTTGGAAAAAGTATGAACAAATGTTCAATAGGAAACTTCCATTTATAGGGGTCTTAGTTCAAAAGTTAGAAGATCAATTCTAAACTCAGCAAGAGCTAAGAATTTCTTACTTTTTGACATCACAAACTTGAGGTCGAATTCATGAAGAATGATGATAAATCTAGTAAACTTACCATTGACAAGTCATCAACATAATATGTATTGCATGGGATTTAAGTTTGTGACTATGGTTATTTTACTTAGCAAGATGTAGTGGCGTAGTTTCTGCATTAAGAGGATTGTAGCCAAGGCCAATATATTTATCATGGTTGTAATGAGTGGTTGTCTAGATAGTGTTTTATTGATGTAGTAAATGATGTGCTTCAATGGTCCTCACTTATCTAAACTAAGATACATGTGACTAAGACAAGGGATGTCAATATGTACAAGATAAAATCTTGGTCAAAGTTGGGTGTGGAAACCAAAGGATTAGAGGTGCCTTCTTCAACTCCTTGAAGGAATTTGGTGCTTGCTTGTTAAATTGGAAAGCCATGTCCTTTAAAAGAAGATGTAGAAATCCATGTGCTTGTGTAGCTAATTGGAACAAAATGATGAATAAAGTTGGTTTTTCCCTGAATGTTCTACAATTGACATCAGGTCTTTGGAGGGTGTAGTTCAAGGATGGATTGAAATTTCAAGGGATTGAAAATGATCCCCTCTTGGAAGACAATGAACATGAGAAAATGTCCCATTGTGATGCAAAATACACATTTAAGGGGGCAAGTGTATGTTGTATTGTCAACGTCACAAAAATATGGTACGGAGGTCATTGAGATGGTTGGCTCATTTTCTGGACATGGTCATAACGTCATCAAGATATTCCAAGAGGATGCATACTAGGTCATTAAACACTTAGGAAATAGCGCACTCAAAATGCAACTTTGTCATTCTTAAGCCCAAATTTCATAAATGATTGGAAAAAGTGCTCTATGGCATAGTAAAAGTTGTTTTGTACAGATTCTACTAGTGCATATGTATTTGATTGTATCCAAAAAATATGTCCATAAAATATAGGAATTCATCTCTAGCACAAGCATCAACCACTTGGTTGATGGAGGAGGTTAAAATTTGTCTTTGAGACACTTGATTCAAGGCTCTAAAATTAGCACACACTCAAATCGTTCCATGTAACTTATTAACAAGGTTAAGCTTGGATACCCAAGATGTGTGTATAATGGATGGATGAACCTTGCACGATGGAGTTTCTCGATATATGCTTTGATAGTAGGTGCCTTGGAGGGATGTAATAATCAATCTCTATGTCATACTAGTGAAGCATCAAGCCATGTGTTAATATGATGTTCAACAATGCTAGGTTGAGCATTGAAATTTCTACATATGACCAGGTGAAATTATCCCTATACTCATGGATAATACTTTGTAAATGACTACCTCTTATTTAGAACAAAAGGTTCCAAGTGATGTTTTCTGTGATGCCAAGAGCGATGGAGATATCCACCTTAATGGTAGGTGAAATGTTGGTCATGTTTCCTTCTTCGAAAGCATCGAGAGAAAGGATATGCTTTTAAACCAATCAATGTGGTCAAGGATAATTTCCTTGTTTTCTACAATGTATTAATTTTTCATCTTGGCAATGAATGTGTTCTGAGGAAAGGAGAAACAATGACAATGATGTAGATCATCCCACGTTGTCTTATGACAAGTCATGACTTTCATGTCTTCATCTAATAGTTCGTACTTTTATGCTCCCAAGGTACACACCCACAACCAAGGCAACTTGGAGAATATTAACCAATATCCATCACAACTAAATTTGAACCAACCTGCCCTTCCTCTTTACCTACAAACCCTAGAATCTTTACTTATGAAACTCGACCAGCAACTAACCCCTCGAGACCAGAAGTTCAACCAAAAGCGAATGAACCAATACATTTTGCCAACTATTATTGCCCAACATTGTAGATTATATAACACAAAATGGATGAAGCATTACAAGTGGATAGAATTGAAGAGATTGAATTCACGAAATACTCATCTTCCCACTTATTTAAATGGGGAATGGATCAAATATTCCACACTAGAATGGATTAGTGAACAAATTCAAGATGGAATCAATGATGCACAGGTAAATGCAAACATGATTGAAAATGGGATCCAACATTTCTATATGATGTCAAAGAAAAATATGTATTTATTTGCACTAACAAAATGATATCATGGTTGATTCTTTCATTGTGACATCATGGTTAAATTCAAACAATTAATTCAAGCAAGTACAAATTATGAGAATATTATTAAAGAGAATCTTCACTATGTTAGAAAAAACAAGAAATTGTCGAGTTGGATTGACAATTATTCAAATGTAGATGGTATGTACCATTTGAGATGACAATAAGGCATGATCCCCATAGCATATAGTTTTATGTAGATTCCTCAAAGTACCTTTTACCAATTCATTGTAGATTCCTCAAAGTACCTTCTACCAATTCATTTTGAGCAGATATTTCTCACTCAATCAAACATAAATACAAGGTAAAAATATTATATAAGTTCTTAGTTTGTTTATTTGTTCTTTTTTGTTACTGGGGAAATCAACAACTGAGGACTAGGCTGGTACTCACGTGACAGATCGATCCATTCCCGCTACCATTATACCCCTAGGTGCCCCACAACATCCCACAAGCATGGGACACGGGTAAGCCCAGGTGTGATTTGAACTTGTGACCTCCTTTAGAACATGTGACTTCATATCAAGCGAATCACCAATGAGCCACACACGTGCAAGCTATATAAGTTGTTAGTTATTTACGAAACACATTTGTCTATTAATCACTAACAATGTTATAACAACAATCAAATTTATGTATGTTCATTAGAATAACTAGTCGTCATAATTAATCACTAACAATGTTATAACAACGATCAAATTTATGTATGTTCATTAGAATAACTAGTCATCATACATTATGATCCAAAATTAAAGATTGTATTTGATCATCTGTTAATGAATATGAAGCACAACAATGATGACTAGCAAAATACAGGTGAGGCACAAGGATAGGGAAGAAATGAGTATCAATGATGATGGATCTAGTAATAATATAATTTTTAAACCAAATTATCATGATCATGAAGTTCAATAGGAACAATAATTTGATGATAGCAATGTCTCTTTAGGAATATGGCATCATAGGGTTGGAGGTCAATCTTCATGTGGTGATTAGCTATACATACATATCCAGAAGACTTCAATGATTGATAAAATAAACATAGAATTTAAATGATTAATATGCAACAAAATAGAATATAAAGAAAATGATGAAAATAGTTGTTAAATATTTACTTATCTAAGAACAAATTTTCTTAATGATGAAGATGATGCAATATAAGCTTAGCGTGATGGTGTAGCAAGAATATGAATAAGTATATAGTTAAATATGAATAATGATAAGGATGCATGGGATGATAAAGGAAGTAATAATGTGAATGAAGATTCCTAGATTGATAGAAATTGTAATTCATCATTTTGTTATCAACAATGCCATAGATCATTTGTGTTAGTGCAATTAAATACATAAATAACAAGATAGTTTATGTTAATTTGTTTATATAAGGGATGCCATTCATGAATACAAGAAAACATCTCCATAAACTCTCTAAGCTCTTTCTCCTCACTCAAGGCACTAATCAAATCCCCAAAGTCTTAACTTAGAAGCCCTGTAGCAAGAATATGAATAATGACAAGGATGCATGGGATGATAAAGGAAGTAATAATGTGAATGAAGATTCCTAGATTGATAGAAATTGTAATTCATCTTTTACTTATCAACAATGATAGATCATTTTTGTTAGTGCAAATAAATATATGAATAAATAGATAGTTTATATCAATTTGTTTATATAAAGAATGTCATTTATGAGTACAAGAAAGCATCTCAGTAAACTCTCTAAGCTCTTTCCCCTCACCCAAGGCACTAATCAAATCCCCAAAGTCTAACTTAGAAGACCAACTAACACCCCTAATGCTAAACCATTAATCAACCCTTAATACCATATAAAAAACATGGTTTTAAGCATAGTAAAAAACATGGATGCTAATTTTATTGTAATTTACAGTTAGTAGAGCATTTTGAGTAATTACCTTTGCATAATTACATCTCTTTTAAAATTGAAAATTTATCCCAAAACAATTCATATTTACCCTATGTACACTCATTGTATAGCACAGGTTAACATGAATAAAATAGAGAATTAAGGAGATTGATGTTGGAAACAAGTATTTACCCTATGTACACTCATTTTATAGCACACATTAATATGAATAAAATAGTGAATTAAGGAGATTGATGTTAGAATCAAGGGTAAAGTATGGAATAAAGCACACTAAATTACCTTAGTGTGTTTAAGTGTAGGTAGTGTATATTGATAGGGTATAAGTCAATTTTATGTGAGACTTCATTATGTGGTGAGCTTATTTCAATCATTTGTAACATTTGATTGGATGGTGTATTTGTTAACTTTATTGTAATATTTGATTGGTTTGTGTATGTGTTATTTGATTGACTGCTATATATGACATTCTTATTGAGAAAATTCATGTCATATAAATATTATGTCATGCATACTAGTACCTCTGGTAACATAAAATTATTATTTTTATTTCTACAACTTTCTTCAAGTACAAATGTATGAGTTGCAATTTTTTTTTATTTCTACAACTTTCTTCAAGTACAGATGTCGAGTTGCAAAATTAATTTTTTAATTTTGCAACAACTTTCTTCAAGTGCAAATGTCTAAGTTGCAGATTAAATTACCAACAGTCAAAAGAAAACCCTAAATATATAGGAGAAACCAGATAAGAATTTCATGAACATCTTAGAAATGAAGATAAAGAGGGCCACGTGTACTACCCTAGAATATGAAATCATTGTAATTAATTAACCAAAACCCAAGCCTTAAACCCTTTTAGGGTTCTTCAAGATTATTTAGGCACTAAATAATAGCATCGACAATCAACAGATTACCCATATCACCTTTCGGGGAAGAAACTAGGGCCATTCTTTTTTAACAACCGATTTAAGGACTCGAATGTGGAGGATCAAACTCCACGGCTAAAGCTCCTGCAAACAAAGCCAAAATAACAATCAATAAAAAACATATGATAGCACACAATATTTGTACAGAATAAACAAAAAAATATCAGTTCTGAATTTTGATAAGTGGGTGAGCCCGTGGATGCAGCATTGCCCAGATATACATGGGCTCAACTCGCGAGCAGTTATCACGACGGCTTGTATTCCTGTCAAAGGAACATCTGAAGGGAGGGTTAGGGTTTTGGATAGATGCAATCCTACTACCATGTCCGCAAGAAACAATGGTGGCAATATGGCTTCACTCATTCGATAACCCCTTCTTCCCACAGAGACTGCGATCAGGGAAACTGCTTAGATAAGATCAAGTTTATCGACGTTAAGAAGAGATCAAGGTAGGTATATATACCCACTCTGTGATATGAACCTTGCCCTGACCTAGCCTAACCGTGGTCGAAAGTTTGTTAACTCAGAATTGTGGCAGTTTGCGTGAGTTTGCTTACTCTCATTTCTGGGCAATTTAGTTTACCCGCTATGCTAACCATGTATATGTAACCTAACTATTATAGCTGATTTTACCGCTCCAATTAAATCACACTTGTATGGCCTTCCCCTATCCCTCAGCAGACTCCTTAGACCCCTTGGACCATTTTTTGTCCTTTGATGTTTCCTTGACCATCCCTAAAAACATGTGTAAATTGCTATACGCGACTTTTAAACCCCTTATCGCGTATATATGCGGGTTTGACCCCTAAAACCATGTACATTGGGATGTGTGCATAATCCAAATCCTTTTGGAGTCTTCCTTGACATGGATCTGACTCACTTGAATCCTGGCCTTCCATATGCCTTGAGATCGCTCGGATTCGACCTCTCATTACCCCTTTGAAAAGCTATATAAGGAACTCTTTGGTACATTGAAGGCATATGAGAGAATTGAGAGCAAAGAAACTATAGTCCATTGTTGCTGAAACTTGTGCTTGAGTATGCATCCCTTTGTCCCTTGGAGCACTTTTGTGTTCTTCCCAAGCTTGCCTTTTTCTTGTGAGCTTGCTATCGAGAGATGGAGGATTGAGGTGGTGGAGGCCCAAGTGGGGGATTCAGTTTCTCCGATTCGCAAACGGGCTGACAGAGGTTGTATCCATTGTAATATCTGATTTTATATTAATAGAAATATCTTTTCTTGTCCAATAATGTATGTTTGAATGAATATTTTATCCATGGATGTTTTCAAATGTTTATACATTGTTGATTATATATGCTAGAATAGATCTAACACCAATATATATAGTATGCTTGTATTGTTTACTTGTCGTTGAGGAAGTAATCTATCAATTCAAGCTGAATTTGGAAAGCTCAATGGGGATCTACTTCAACCATCGGGAATAAGGTACGAGGTCTGATCCTTTAGTGTTAGATATTTAATTTCTATTGCATATTGGAAAGGATTGATTTATGGAGTCAAGCTATCTGTTGTGGTACCCCAAGCCATAAGAATTTCTCTCTGTAACAGAATTGGTGACTCTGCTAGGGAGTTCCTAGTAGTTGTCCTTTGGGGGTTTTCTATCGGCATTCAATGACTTTGAATTGCTCTTTATCTCTTATTTCTGTGTCAGGTCTGGGGGCATGTTTTCCTGGTAGTGTCTGATTGGTGTGAAGTTTGTCTCAGCTTGTCTGTTTGCCTTTATTTTTATGCACCTTTCTTCCTGTATGTGAGTTTTGAACTCAGAGTCATGTATACACGCGGGTTTCTCTACCATTTCCGTGTATACACGCGGGTTTACTACGAACAGTCGTGTATGCCCTTAGTTTTTCCTTTTAGAGGAAGTTGAATGGTTGCTTGGTGAATTCTGATGGTTGCTAAGTCTCCTTTGATACTGCCAGAGTCTGTATACACCTCTGTTTTTTACCAGAGACATTTTTTTTTAGGGTAAATTTATTTTTTAAGAATGTTCTTGTCATTGTATTTTCGTTTTTTTGTTTTGGGATTAGTGCATTAGACTTCTTTTACTTTAGTGCTTTGCTTGAGTACTGCTTGAGTGTGCTTGCAGAGTCTAGGGATTGTAGAATCATTCTTTTGCTTTTTATCTCATTTTATTTCAAAAAATCCAAAATATTTGCTTATCATCATGCATTGCATTTTGCATTTTGCATTTTGCATAGTACTTGCACTAGATTTGCTTTGGAGTATTATTCAAGATTTCATATAGGAAAGCTTGCATTTATCATTTGAAGAAAATTGTGCATTTCACGTTTTCATGGACACAATGCATTTGCATTGATTGTTAGGTGTGCATTTTACTTCATGTTGTGTCATAACACCATTAGTTGCACGGCCATATCTCTCTTTTGAGTAATAAAGCCAATTAAAATCAACGCTTAATTAAAATGAACTACACTATTTTGTTTGATAGGGTTCACCAACAAGATTAGGTTTTAGGGTCTTGGAATAGTTCATTGTGAGTAAATTATCCAAGACCACTAAACAACAACATGTATGTGTCTGTCCAGGTGAGTGTGTGAAATTCCTTGGTATCCTCCTCTCAAAAGGGAGTTAAGCACGAGGTAGTGTGAGTGGTTATTGATTGGGATGACCCCTAGTCATAACTGAGTAGCACCAGAGATATTTTCAGGATTGTATTCGTATCTGGGGACTCTTTCGAGAGTTTCAGGCTTTGCTACCCTACCCATACAGTCAATCCCTCCTGCGACTGTCCGCCTGAGCATTGATTATATTGAGGTGACCTTAGTGGCCTTACCTAGGATATCAAGGGGTTACTTTGCAGGGGTTATTCTGCAGGTGTCCCGGCCAGGTTGGGGTCAGACAACATAGTTTCTTTACGCGTTGAAGCTGAGGGCCACAAGAATTGGTTACGTACCTCCGCTTGTTGTGTATTGGAGTCTCAAGCCTCTCTTAGGTGAGGCACACCTGCTTCATTCGGGAGCTCACTTATCCTACCCTTGATTGCTTGTATTTGGATTTAGATTTTATTGGTGATTGCTCTGTGCACGTTAGCTTGCCTAGGGTTTGCGTAGATAAAGAGTCTTTTGTATTTTTTGAGTCATTATGGATTTGGGTGCGTCTCCTCACCATTCTCGTCATTTAGCAGGACTTCCTCCTTCTACATCTCCTCCTCCTTGGGGAGTGAGAAATAGATAGTCCAGGCGGACTACTTCGCACATTGATTCACACACCATGGGAGACCATATAGAAGGTATTCCTGAACCACCTTCTCCCATTCATGTGGAAGATGGAGATTTTACTCCTAACTATGATCCTTCACCCAACTTGACTGAGTTAGGTCCTATGATTTTTGAGATAGGAACCTTTCATGATAGACCTACTTACTCTAGGGTTGATTCCCCATTGATGCATCGCCTGTATGGAATGCCGGAGGATGATGAGACTCATTTTGAACCTGCGAGCACTAGTTATGGTAGTTATGGTATGTCTGGTTTTCCCACACATGATTTGGCATTTCATGTTGAATCTGAGTTTGAGCCTAACACTATGCCTAGGGGCACTCTCATTCCTTACCATGCAGAGAGGTTTGGGAGCACTAGTCACATTGCACCTTCCATCCCAGTGGTGGAAGCTACATCACATATTCCTCCTAGGTCTAGGGTTAGTGATCCTATTAGGATACCAGATCCCAGACGAGTGGCTATAGGGAATAGTACGTACATAATTACACAAATCCCTTCATCCTCTGTCCCTAGTTCTTCGAATGTTCACCCTCTACCTCATTCATGTGGTCCTTCGAGCTGAAAGGTTGCTATGAGTTATGTTCATACTACGGTTACTAGACCGGTTGTGTCTCAGCTTCATGCACCGCCCATTGTTTCGGGAGGTCATGTTCATACTTATAGAGGTCACATTACTACTTCCAGAATGTATATTCCTACTTCCAGAGCGTATGTTCCTACTTGCGGAGTGTCTCATGGGACATCTCATGCGATGAATTATGGACCCTATTATGGGACACAGTATGGACAGGGTTCTTCACCTTATGGGTGCGGGTATCAACAACCTGATTACTCTCCAAATTACGGCTTTGTAGCCCTGAATATTCAAGGTACACCACACTATGGTGCTTCCATGCCACCCTATATGGGTCAAATGGGAGGAGGGCACTATGGCCAAGGACATGGTGGTAATCAGACCTATGTGAATTAGAAATATCAGGGAGCGGTCCATCGACCTCATCATCCTAGGCTCCCTTTCCTCGCAATGCTGAATCTTCCTGACTTGTCGAGATTGATGAACGATCCTGTAGCTCATGACCCGGCTTGGTCGGCTGTCCCTACTAAGCTTCCCTCAGACATACCCAAATTCGATTCAAATCAGGAGAGGATCTAAGCGAACATGTTACTACCTTTCACCTATGGTGCTCTTCGAATTCCTTACACTAGGACTCAATCCGTTTAAGGCTGTTTCAACACACCTTTATAGGGCCTGCCACGAAATGGTATATAGAGCTACCTAGGGGGGAATTCGCTTTGTTTGATGACCTAGCGATGAATTTTCTTAACCACTTCCAGCTACCAATGCGTTATGACGTTGGTACTGAACTCTTGTTGACATTTCGGCAGGATAAAGCCACACATATCTCGGATCATATCCAAGAGTGGCGTAGATGGAAGAGGTTAATTAAAGCCTTTGTACCACTGAAATTCCTCCTCGAATGGTTCCTTAAGTCGTTATTGCCATATATAGCGAAGGATGTTTCTACATCCAGAGTGCAAAATGAGGAACAAGCCATTTTTAGGGCATAGGAACTGGATTTGATTTATGCTCAGTCCGGTTTGTTATATGAGATCATTCCCAATGCTCCACATTCTAGTTTCGACCCCAAAGTTAAACTTGGACCACATGCCGATGACATTGTGGGTTGTGCGAGTGCTAAACCTATGGATTCAATTGCAAAACAAGTTAGTCAATTGTCCATCAACCAATCTACTTTGGGAAAATCCACGGCTTTGTCTCAACCCACCCAAACGGCAAGTGTGCTTTCAGCACAATCGTTGGACCAGAAGGGTAACTAGCATCCCAGATGGAATAAAAAGAAGGGTAAGAATAATCATAAGGATGGGAATAGGAATGAGAATGCTAATAATAATGACAAGAATTTCCTTAATGCTGGGGGGGACAAGCAAGCTAAACGTAAGATTAAATTCCCTTGCAAGTTGTGTAAGGACGATCATCTCACTTACTTGTGCCCTCATATCGATGAAGCCTTGAGATTCTTGGCACAAGGCCCAGCTGTGCTGACTAACCCTTTACCTCACAATAAAAATATGAACTTGAGGACCCATGATTAGTCTAGTGGTGATCAAGATCCGTCGAAGGGTAGTGGTCGTGGTTGCATTAACATGGTACGTGCTGCGAAAGTTGTGACCCATGTGAAGGGCTATGGTTCGTCACAACCCATCCCAGGAAAGGAACCTGATCCACCATGGTCTCCTTTGCATATTGAGAAACCTGTGGATAAACCTGAAGCTGCACCTCACATTCCTAAGGGAGTCCTTAAGCGTTCGGGGCACAATCCTAATGCCTGAGCCGCCTAGAACTATTCAGTTGTCAAGGATTTGGGCCACACTCCTTGTGCGATGTCTGCATTGGAAGTGCTTCAGAGTTGTCCTTCACAAAGGAAGGCTTTGCTTTCTACCCTTGGTGTGAATGATGATGATTCTTTCTCCGTGATTAAATTTGAAAACGTAGGAATTTAGCCTCACTTGCCTTACTATGTGTCTCTTTTGATTCACGTAGAATGTCTTAACATGACCGTCAAGCGCACTGTGATTGACAAAGGCGCTGCCGCTTCTGTGATGTCTTTATCATGTTGGAAGGGTTTAGGTTCCCCTGAGTTGTCTAAATTAGCGACCATGTTAACTGTGTTCGATGGAAGATCATTTAGGCCGCACGGGATCCTTCCTTCCCTTAAGGTCCATTTGGGAGGGAAGACCGTTGCGATAGAGTTCGAGGTGGTTGATGTGCCCCTTGACTACAATCTCTTACCGGGTAGGAATTGGATGTACAGTATGCAAGCTGTAGCTTCTTCCCTATTTCACGTTGTATGCTTTCCATTTAATGGGAAGATAGTCATGATTGATCAAAAGTCATTCAAGAATCCGTCAGTTACCGCATCTTCAGGAGCTTCAATCCCGATCGTTGAACACTCTCAGCCGACAACTAGGAGTGTAGTTGTAGGCATGTATCCATCCCTCATGGGAAGTTTTAGTTGTCCTGCACCGATCCTTATGATAGGGTCTAGTTCTGGTGAGGCTTCGACATCTATGAGATCGGTGTCTTTTTGCACGAGTCATATGGAAGATCCTTGGATTCTTCCTACACCGAGTACTCCGAGTGAGCCCATCGTGACGGACGTGTCGTTGCCTGCAACTATGGTAGCTTATCAAGCTAATCTTGAGTGTGTTGCAAAGCCCCGTCCTTCCTCTTCATGGATGAAGGAAGAGGACCCTTATGTGCTACCGGCATGGGCAGTGCAGTCTTCTCACGTGCACAACTTCCTTGATAGTGTTTTCCCT
Organism: Pseudotsuga menziesii; assembly: GCA_001517045.1. Taxonomy (NCBI): domain Eukaryota; kingdom Viridiplantae; phylum Streptophyta; class Pinopsida; order Pinales; family Pinaceae; genus Pseudotsuga; species Pseudotsuga menziesii. The sequence continues at coordinate 1,132,677 of LPNX010827280.1, read as the reverse complement.
TTAGATGAAGCAATTATTGAGGCCATGTCAGAAGTTGAGCCACCATGGGAGGAACTGCATCATAGACCTTACTTTCTTCCCGAGCTTGACTGCTTGGAGCATGAGGACTTTAGGGCGGTTCTTAGTGAGAGAGTTGGTATTCCTATGGTTCCATTAAGCTCTCCTGGTCCGATGGCTGATGGAAACATGGAAAACATATCTTCAATTATTCGTATCAATATCTCTCGCGATCCTGGCAGGGTATAGAATCTCTATATTGGGGTAGAATGTTCCCATGCTGAGATTCAAGAATACACCGAGCTGTTTAATGAATTCTGTGATATGTTTTCTTGGTCTTACGATGAAATGCCAGGTATCGACCCTCATATTGTTGAACATGAGATTAATACTTATCCCAATGCTAAGGTTGTTCGACAATGCTTGCATGCAGTGAATCCTAGGAAAGCACCCGCGATTAAGGTAGAGATAGAGAAACTGTTGAAAGCCGGTTTTATCTATCCCGTTCCCTTGACAGAGTGGGTTTCAAACCTCGTTCTGATGGATAAGAAGCAGGGAGCGATCCACATATGTACTGATTTCCGTGATTTGAATCGTGCCTGTCCTAATGACAATTTCCCCACACCATTTATTGATAAGATTTTGGACGAGTGTGCAGGTAGCAAGGTTTTTTCCTTTATGGATGGCTTTGCCGGATATAATCAGATACAAATTAAACCTGAGGACCAACATAAGACTGCATTTATTTGTCCTTGGGGAACTTTTGCATATCGAAAAATTCCTTTTGGCCTTAAGAACGCCGGATCTACTTTTCAGCGGGAAATGACCTTGATCTTCCATGATCTCAAGTCGATTATCGAGGTATTTTTGGATGACCTTGCTGCTCATTCTCGTATGAGAATGCGTCATTCCTATCACTTGAGATTGGTATTCGAAATATGCCGCCATTATTTGGTTAGGTTAAATCCTCACAAGTGCATCTTTTGTGTGAAGTCAGCTCGCTTGTTAGGATTCATCATTTCTAAAGAGGGTATAAGAGTCGACCCTTTGAAGGTTGAGGCAATACTTCAGTTGTCTCCCCCGAAAAATATTCGTCATCTTCAATGTTTGCAAGGCATGGAAAACTTCTTATGGAGATTTGTTGTCAATTTTGCCAATTTGACTAGAGGCTTCATGCGTCTTTTGAAGAAGGACACCACCTTTTGTTGGGATGAGTAAGCCCAGGAGTCCTTTGATGTGCTCAAGCAAGTCCTAGCATCGGTCCCGGTGATTAGTCCCCCAGACTATAGCCGTGATTTTCTACTTTATGTGGCCGCGTCCATGGAGACGATTGGTATGGTTTTGGTTCAAGAGGATGAGGACCTCCAAGAGCATGTCATATACTATCTATGCCAGAACCTTATTGATGCAGAGATTCGTTATTCTCATGTTGAGAAGCTTTCTTTAGCTACCGTACATGTAGTTCAATGGTTGAGACATTATATTCTCCTTTGCCAGACCTTGGTTGTAGCCCATGTCAATCCATTTCAATTCGTCCTCACTCAAAGGATGATTGGGGGAAAATATAATAAATGGATTGTCATCCTGCAAGAATTTGATCTCGAGTTTGTTTCGGCAAAGTCGAAGAAATCATTAATTTTTGCAGAGCTTATATTGGATTTCCCAAGCGAGGCCGAGGAGTTGGTTTGTGAAGATATGTTTGTAGATGAATACATCTTCCTAATCTCAACTTTAGACCCATGGTATGGGGATATCATTATATATTTACAAACATTGAAGGTCCCTACTCACCTCTCATGGGATGAATGACGACGATTACATCATGTGTCTAAGAATTACCTCAGAGTGGATAACACTTTGTACCGTCGTGGGGTAGATTCCATTTTACGACGTTGTTTAACTCATGAAGAGGCTGAGGTAGTGCTGAATTATTTCCATAGAGGGGCGTGTGGTGGTCATTTATTTGGGATTTCTACAGCCCAAAAAATCTTAAGAGTGGGTTATTTTTGTTCGTCGATCTTTAAGGATTGTATAGATGTGGTCAAGAGGTGCCACCCTTGTCAGGTGTTTCCATGTAATATGTGCTCAAAACCTGCCGCGTTACATGCCATCATCACCGTTGGTCCCTTCACTAAGTGGGGGCTTGATTTTATGGATTGCAACCCAGCTTCAGCTGGGGGGCATCATCATATCATAGTGGCTGCTGATTACTACACGAAATGGGATGAGGCTATGCCTACAGTTAAACCCAACGGTGAGACAGCTATGCACTTCGTATTCAACTAGATTATTACTCGGTTTGGAATTTCGAAAGATCTTGTCACTGACCATGGCTCACACTTTTAGAATCATATGATGGAAGAGTTGGCATCAAATTTAGGGTACAAACAAGAACATTCCTCCTCTTACTACCCTCAAGTGAATGGATAGGTAGAAGCAATGAATAAGTCACTCAAATCCATTCTCCAATGAACCATCACACAAAGCAAGAATAATTGGCACATCATGTTATATCCTTCTTTGTGGGCGTATAGAACCGTTGTTAAGACTGCCACGGGTTTTTCTCCAGATCAAATTGTACATGGAGTGGATTCGATATTGTTGGTTGAATATGAGATTCCTTCTTTGATGCTAGCTGTAGAACTCTTACCAGACACTTCACCATTGGAGGAGTGTTTGGTCCACCTCGAGCAACTTGATGAGTAGCGTCGAGAAGCCTTGGTCACTCTAGAAGTAAATAAACGTCGCATAAAGGTCCAGTACGATAAGTCTGTCCATCCAAGGAGGTTTAGTGAGGGAGACTTGGTCCTTTTGTGGGATCAACCGAAAGAACCCTTGGGGGCAGGAAAGTTTAACCCCATGTGGCGTGGTCCTTACATCATCAAACGTGTGTTAGAGAAGGGTGCTTGTGAGTTAGTGGATTATGAAGGAATGGCCTTGGCGGAGCCTAGGAATGGGCACTACCTCAAAAAGTAATATGCATGATTTTTAGCCAAGGTTGGTTATTGTATATTATTGTACAGTTTTGCATAGTTAGGTCTTTGTCTTATAGTGATTGGGTTTGTGATTAGTTTCTGTTTCTTTTGGCAGATGTCAATGGAATCTTCCACCTACATAGGGTTTGTCGATGGTGTGAGCTGTCACACTCAACACTCAGCCTCTGCTGCTTGGGTGATTTACACTCCTATGGGTCAGGTAATGTCTTCAGGAGGCATATGTCTACATCCATCTTCAAACAATGTTGCTGAATTTAGTGCCGTTATTGAGCTTCTACGGTATACCATTTCACATGGAGTTCTCTTTCTTGAGGTACGTATTGATTCGAAGTTAGTAGTGTCACAGCTTAATGGTTTGTACCATGTTAGAGATCCGACGTTATTAAGTAGATTCTTACGTGTGAGATTATTAGAATGACAATTTGACAATATAACATACATACACATTCCAAGAATTAATAATCAAGTTGCTGACTCATATGCTAACGACGTGTTATATTGGCATTTGTTTCATACACAATAAATTAATCACAAACAGAAATTTGTACACATGTAATTAAATACACCGATCACCATAAAAAAAAATTATAACATCCAAAATGTGGTAATACATAGTGTCATGATACAAAAATGGGGCTCTCGAGCCACCAAAATATAATACACGGTAATACAAAATGTGTCACTCCCAGGTCTCTAAGCCCGTGGAGGAGGAGGGGGGTTCTGATCATGGAAGGTCACTACGGCTCTAGCTAGCTGTTGGAATAATCATACCCATGCTTGTGGTACACCCACCACCTGGCGCTGCATAGCCTCAGGCAAGTCCTCAACTTATGCCATGGGAACTTTGTGTGTCATCCTAACAAAGTTGGTATGAATTCTCTGGAGCATCCAATCCGCATCCACACCCATGATATCATCTCCTCTTCCCCTCCATCTTTGACGAGGGAAGGCTTTAGGTTGCCATGGTCCCACATCTGCATGCAAATGGTATATGTCACTATGTATTGTCACCCAAAAAATATGTCTTTTGATTCCATATAATCAGAAAACACAAAAAAAAATTAAATAACTCAAAAATTTAAAGAGAGGGTCGAGATTCGTTACCTATGTCACCATATGCCGATCCTGGTGGTAGTGGCATGTCCGGGTCCCCCCAAAAATCAATTGCCGCATAGGGGTAGTCATCGATGGAAACTATCTATTGTCGCCACCACGGAAAGAAATCAGCTGGATAGGGGTTGGCCACCCTACCTCCCCCCAGTCTGCGCATCGCATCTACCCAACGCCATTGGGCCGGATCTCGAACCCCGTGTAGAGGAACGTCAACTCTGGGGCTCAATCCTGGAACATGCTTGAAGAAAAACGTACTCAGTATGCTGCTGAAACCGAAGTTCCGCACTCTGCCCATATTACACTCACTGAGCTGATGTTTCATGTTGCTCAGTAGTGTAGTGCTCCAGTCATAGACCGTGGGTCTCATGCACTCCACTGCATAGAACATTAGAGGCTGCGAGGCCTGGTGGAGTGAAGCCAAGCCTACTATCTTGCCCAATGTCAGTAGGATGGCCTTTAGGCCCAGCACCTATATGGAGTTAGTAGGGATTTGACTCCCCACCTTCTCCATGTTCGGATAACAGTACACCACAATGTACTCATCTATAGTCAGGCCACCTCCGGGCCCACCGTGAGAATGAAGGTTCACTACTTCCCCCAGTTGGGAAAGTCCAGTAATAAAGTATATGTCCTCCACCTCTATGGTGAGGGACATCCCATCTATGTGGAAGGACTCAGAGTTTGGATCCCAGTAATCCACCAGCATCTACAATAGTCTTGGTTTTTCCCTCAAGCCACCAATACACCAAAACTTGTAGAGCCCACATGCACATAGCACTTGTTGAGCCATTAGATTGGCCGTTACTGCCTCGTCTACATCACCATGTTCACGCTGTCTCCATTCTAGTACCATCTTGCATAAAAAATTGCAAGTTTTCCCATTAGATTACTTAAAAAACCTCATGCACGGCCGCATACACGACTGTTTGCCAAACAGCCGCGTATGTATGCGACTGTGAGGGCATTTTTCATGTATATCCATCCCTATACACAGAAAAACCCTCGATTTCCATGTGGGCCGCAGTGCCCTTTTTAGATTGGCCTAGAAACCTCAAATGACCATGGAATTTGATAAAAATTGCATCAAAATTAAAGAGAAGAGCATGGGTAAGTACCTGGAAGAAACGGTAGTGGATTTCGCCGGCTGGATCTCCTGGAATTCGATGTTGAAAATATGAGCTCAATTGGGTAAAAATTTCAAATGTTTTATAATGTTTTGAATTTTTTACTATTTATAGAATTTTTTGAAATTTTTGAAATTTTTTAGCCCCTTTCCTATAGTTTGGACCATTTCTAATCATTTTGGACCATTTTTTACCTAATTCATGATGTAGGAGACCTTTTTGAGTGTCGTTTCAGCTGTTTGATTGACCCATTCATGCCGATCTTAGGTATCATGTCTAAACTAGCATATAGGTCAGGTTTCATCACCGTTTGCATTTTGCATGACCTTATGACCGTTTCATCATAGCCTTAGGTACGAACCCACTCTATTATGTCACAGAACCTTCTTGATGTTTTAGAAGTGGCATGGTATGAGTGGTAGAGCTTGACCTTACATGGGTACCCTAGTTAGCACCTTATCTACATTTGGTGCCCATGCTAACATTTTGTCCTTTAGGGTGTGGGAGTCAGTTGTATAGTACTGCCATGACATTTCGCAAGAGCCTCATACTCGTCTTGATCTTTTGCTGGCCTATTTCCCTCAGGACTCCCTTATATCAAGTTGTAATTGCATTATCATGAGCTTTTCCTGCCTTATTGAGCTTTATGCCGGATTCCCTAACATTGCGTTTCAGCCATATAGCCCAAGCTTTTCTCATTTCTAGCCATGTAGAGCCATTTTTTATATCCTTTGCAGCTTGATTCCCTTTTTACTCGGAGGGGATTTTCCCCCGAGTGTCGATATCCTACACATGTGTCCTTGCATTGAGCATAGGTATGTTCCACTGCTTGGACCTAGTTTGTTTGCCCCTATGACACTCATCTCCTCCTAGTCTGTAACTATAAAGCAATTTTATTCTTTTTCAAGCTTTTTAAATATTTGAAAAAGTCCAAAAAAATAAAAAAACTAAAAAGTTGGACAAGGAAAGATGTTATCTTTGGAAGTTGTCGATTCGTGTCACCTTCGAACAGAGCACTGTATATCACATCCATTGGTTGGGTTTATAGTTTGACTTTAGGAGTTGTACTCGTTTATCTGAGTTTATCTCCAGCAACTAGTTAAGCTTCCAGTCCCCATGGAGCCTCTGTCGATGCCTCCTATGTCATAGAGATGTCCCAGTTTGTATATCAAGTCTATGCTGCCTTTATTTAGTCACCATACGCCGTTATGCTCTTGTTCGAAGGAAGTTGAAACTTGAGTCGGCCATTCCTCAATTATATTGACTTTGCATGTCGGCCATTCCCAATATAGTTACTGGTTCATGCACCTTATGATCAAGTCCTTCCACATTATACAGCTTTGCTGAGTACCTCATGTTGGATGATGGGGGATGCCTTAATGCCCTCCTTCTAGCAAATTTCATCCCATCGAATTCAGATCATTTATTTTGGGATTGGAATCTGAAGTCATTTTGAGTGCCTTGAGACTTGCAGTCATCAGTGGCAGGTTCTCTCACCATCAACAGTCTTTGGGAATACATCAATGTTCCCTGATCGATGGATCCTCTCAAGTGTTTGACCTCAACACATTTATTCACACTTGTTATTTTGCACTCTAATACCTTGATTCCCATTTTCATTATCGGTGGGTGATCTCGCGTCTATTAACGGTATACATCAATGACCGGTAATTAGATGATGGACTACTATGTTCGACCTCGACACCTCTATTCATATAGTAGGACATGTACTCGTAGTGGTTTGTGTAGAAGACCTTCTAGATTGGTGGCATCCCTTATATGCTACCTCCTTGATCATGCCAGTGTTCATGAGATTTCAGCTCTCGTGACTTGATTCCAATATATGTCAGACATTTCCAGCCATTATGGAGATCTTGATCCATTATATATCTTCAGCCATTATGAAGATCATGGTCCTTTGTATATCTTCATCATGGAGATTTTGATCTATGTATATTGTGCGTGGCGATGACCACTTATGTGATATCTTGTATCATGCCTATTCATGGTCATTGTACTCTTATGTATCCAAGACTGCAATATGTATTTGCAGTTATGTGCAGAGTTGTATCATTGTACTATGCTGATTAGGTGGCTGGTCTTCCATTTGGGATCCTTCATCACTCCACTTCTGGGATGGACTTATAATGTATTTCGGCCATCGTATGACCCCTCTGACCTCACACATTAGGGGGCATCTGTTATAGCTGATTTTACCACTCTAGTTAAATTACACTTGTATGGCCTTCCCTTGTCCCTCTGCAGATTCCTTAGACCCCTTGGACCATTTTTTGTCCTTTGATGTTTCCTTGACCATCCCTAAAAACATGTGTAAATTTCTATACGCGAATTTTAAACCCCTTATCACGTATATACGTGGGTTTTACCCCTAAAACCATGTACATCGGGATGTGTGCATAATCCAAATCCTTTTGGAGTTTTCCTTGACATGGATCCGACTCACTTGACTCCTAGCCTTCCATATGTCTTGAGATCGCTCGGATTTGACCTTTCATTACCCCTTTGAAAAGCTATATAAAGGAACTCTTTGGTACATTGAAGGCATATGAGAGAATTGAGAGCAAAGAAACTATAGTCCATTGTTGCCGGAACTTGTGCTTGAGTCTGCATCCCTTTTTCCCTTGGAGCACTTTTGTGTTCTTCCCAAGCCTGCCTTTTGCTTGTGAGCTTGCTATTGAGAGATGGAGGATTGAGGTGGTGGAGGCCCAAGTGGGGGATTCAGTTTCTCCGATTCGCAGGCGGGTCGACAGAGGTTGTATCCATTGTAATCTATGATTTTATATTAATAGAAATATCTTTTCCTGTCCAATAATGTATGTTTGAATGAATATTTTATCCATGGATGTTTTCAAATGTTTATACATTGTTGAGTATATATGCTAGAATATATATAACACCAATATATATAGTATGCCTTTATTGTTTACTTGTTGTTGAGGAAGTAATCTATCAATTCAAGCTGAAGTTGGAAAATTCAACGGGGATCTACTTCAACTGTCCAGAATAAGGTACGAGGTCTGATCCTTTAGTGTTAGATATTTAATTTCTATTGCATATTGGAAATGATTGATTTCTGGAGTCAAGCTGTCTATTGTGGTACCCCAAGCCATAGGAATTTCTCTCTGTAACACTAACCTACTTTAAATGGCATTATTGTTTATCACAATTAGGTGTACAGAACTTATATTGTTGATTGTATTTGCGAGCATACTTGGTGTTGAACATGCAAAGAAATATGACGTTGGCTATATTTATTCATTTCACAAAGTTCTTGCACGCCTCGAGTCACGTGAAGATGCACCGTTTGATAAAAGACTCAATAGTACATGAGGGACCTTGTTGACTAGGGTTTGAGAGTTGCTACCTGTACCTATCAATGGCTGCTAGGGCTCCTTTCTTAGCCGCCTCCCTCCTTCATCTCTGCGTCTGGTGCATATAATAGCTTGTTGGATGGAATTTCTTTGAGGATGAAGGTATCTGCGTTGCGACCTCCTCATGGACTCAATTCATTTGTGATGGCGGTGGTGGTAGTTTGGAGACGCTCTAGTCTTGCTTTGGCTCAAGCAGTGATGTATGTGGCATTGGATGTTGATGTTGGTGGCACGTTTGATGATGCATTGGTGGATTCCTATGGCGTTGGCGGAGGCGATGATTGCATGGTTGTTGCGTTTGACTGTGTTGGCAATGCAGGAGGCTAGTTCGGTGGTTGTGTCTGTTTCCTTAGCCTCTGTCTCAGAATGCGGCGGCTACATGGTTGCAGTTCGATGGTTATGCACATCAGATATGTTCAAAGTTTCAAACTTATCCTCCTCTGCCAATGGCCTCCCTCTCCTTCTTTTCTCTCCATGGTCATCTTGAGTAGCTTCACTGTATGGTTTTCTTGTTTGCTCAGTGTGTTGTTGTGACACCCTAGACGTTTCGGTGGATCCTCTTGACAGTCGGCTGCTTGTTTCTCTGCAGGTTGAGGCCTTGTACCAGTCAGCTAGGGTTGGAACCCTCGTCGCCATCTTGTTTGAAGAGGATATTGCTCTACCAAAGGAAACAACGACGATGATGATTGGATGGTTTAGTTTTGTACAAGCCCCCAACACTGACTTTGGCTAGGAGCTTGGTTTTTGTTGCTCAGGTTGTTGAGAACTATTTGTGGTATTTTTTTACTTTTGGCTGGGAGCTTGTCCATGGTTGCTTAGGTTGTTGAACACTGTTTGTGGGTCTTGAGCACTATTTGTGGGTTTTGACTGGATATGATAGCTACGTATCATAGATGTGTATCTCATTACCTTTGATTCTAATGAATATCAAGGAACTGTTATTTTCTTCTGGAAAAAAAAGACTCAAAAGTACATGCTCACGTGCCTTTAGGCATTTAAGAATTGTGACTGGCACATAAGTTGGTAAATTAACCTTATATCTTCTTATACATATTTCATAAATGAGTTACAAAATTAGAGCAGTCCTACAAGAATGTCAATGTGTCTTGTGAAATACTTTGACCTTATAGCAATTTAATCCAATGAAAGAAGTGTACATAAAACTTCGTGGATTTATTCACTCCTAAAGAGATATTTATACAATGTGTTTTCTCCTAAGATGTACAGATTTGTTGTTATCTCTCTTTATTGCTCACACATCCTAAGTTTTAGGTGAGTTGTTACTACAATTTACATACACATACATAATTAATATGTTGATGTTTATTTGACTCATACATCACTGGACTATAATGTAGTAGCCTTAAATAAAACTAGCATTCCTCGCTTCGTATGGACATAGTTGAAAGGGTAAGGATTCAATCTCTGTGAGAATTGGGACATACTGCAATTTGAAACAAACATTGATGGATGGAACATATTCTCACTTCTAAATATGTTTTGTCTAAGGATAGGAACACACATATTAGTAGAGATCTTTATACAATTAATTGTGGATAAGGACACGCACGGTATCCAAAGTCTGGAACTAGATCAATGGGACTAAGTTTTACTAACCTTTGCAATGCGTGAATAAGGTTGTACACTTCACTCACTAAGAGTGTGGCATGGGCCTCCACTTCTCTTCCTTTCTACTAGTCTAGTTGATTGGGTCTCACTAAACAGGTACAAATCAACTAATGGGACTATGTCTTCAATGGTTGTTATTCACCTCGTTGATCATCGTATGTAGCTATTCCAATTGATTACCGCCACTTGATTATACATAGAATATTGATCACCACTGCCACTGATAACTACTCTATCTTCCTTTTGGTACATGTTTTTTGAATTTTCTATAATAACAATCATTATAATTGCAACTAATGAATACAACTCTTTAGGGATGTAGTATATTGAGCACATTAGTTTTGATACTATAGAAGATTGCAACCTCTGAGTTAGTTGTTAACTCAAGATTGTATTTGACCTCCTTCCTATGTTTCCTCCAAATTCCTAAATGACTTAGCTCAATTGACAATCTTAAAATGCATATCACGTTTATGAACAAACACCCCACCCTCCATCAACACCAAATTTGACATACACATTGAGTTGGGTATCAAGTTCACTTGAAAATGCATCCTTACATAGATATTTTTTTACTTTGACATACAAGATGAGAAATAATTACTTTATTCAAACCTAGGATTACAAAACAGAGTAAAAAAAAGAACTTAGACTAAAAAATTAAATTATAAAGTTGAGACAATTGTTGAAAAAATGACCCTTTATATACTTGTTTTTATTTTTTTAAACACAATGTTCAACACTATAAACTTAATAATAAAGAACCAACGGTTAGAATGCCTTATAACTTCAATCAACATTATCAATTGGCTAATGTGAAGCTTTTAACATGCAAATCAGCAATTATACTTATAAAACTTGTTTCACTCAATCGCATTGAGTCGCCTTTTCGGATTGAGTTTTTTTTTTTAATTATTAGAGTTGTGTAAAAGATTAAACAATAAGAATTTATTGCAGGAAACATAAATACTAAGTGCACATTGCTTTTTCAGAACTATAGTTACATTTACTATAATCGATAAATAAATTGGTATTTACTTATGCTATAGATTTTATATGGATATCGGGTCAAGGGTCAATAAATTGTTATTTACTTATGCTAGAGATTTTATATGTATATTGGATCCACATTGGATCAAAGGTTAACTTGGTCCTATTGTAACTAGGAATAATCAGTAACATACGAGTGTAGATGGGATTGATATTACCATTTAGTCCAAGTCAGAAAGTAAGATGTGATAAACAAAAAAGGATTAAGTAGAATCTTATCGAGTGTATTCAAGAGATTATAAAGTGTAAGAGACAAATGGGCTTTATTTAGAACAAGCATTCACAATGCAACAAATACATAGGTAACTTAGATAAATGGACTCAATTCTGCACCAGGTTAGAGAAACAACTATTCCATAGAGGCAAAACGAGTTACCAAACCTCATATTACGTTGATCAAGATAGATCTTATGTTATCCCACAACACTAAAGAACCTAATATGATCACCTGACAACAAACAAAAGATGACTTGAAAATTTACCACGAGGTGTAATATAATAAAATAGTGGATCCAATTACCATAGAAAAGATGTTGGGAGGCTTTGGGCTTAAGGATGTCCAACATTTTTACATTCAATATTCTATTTTGGCATCAGTGTGCCCAACCCTTTTACTCATAATATTCCCCTATATGCTCTAATTTGTGAAGATAGAATGGTGGCTCGCTATGTTTTATAATGTTTATTGATTTTTAGAAATCATTGGAAATAATATATTCTAGGAACAAAAGCAACCTTAGATATGTGCACAGAAAAAAGGAGAAAACAACAGGAATGATATAAGAGCACATGAATGCTCATTTATTTAATTTTGTTGTGTGCAAATCAAATTCCATGCAGTAAATTTTCAAGGAGAACATAAAGGAAGGTATAAAAGACCTGTAGCATAGACGTCGAGGTATCAAAAAAAGCAACGGGATGAAGCAGATATATATACATTGGGATGAAGTAGAACATGTGCTCTGTTTTGATTTACTTTTTCCTTCTGTAAGGGCCCTAGTTTGGCCTTTGATGAGCACCTAAGAAGGCCAATTTGGAAGATTTTTTAAATTGAGAAGGTTGGCGAGCATCTTGTGTTCAAATATTGTTGCTATTCACAAGCCAACAATTAGGTTGCACAAGTCATGCTCCCAATTTGAACATCATATTTGATCGAGGAGCTCCAACAATCATTATATAGACAACGAAACAAAGAGCACCCTCAATATTTAAACCTCTCTAAACTTAGCACATTGAATCTATAAAAAGCAAAAGAAAGATTTAAAGAAAACAAGTGTCATCCACCAAGGAATTTTCTATCCACAAACCATCTTATACAAAATTAAAAAACAAAACAACAGAGATAAAACTTCATTAAAAGAGAAAAAACCTTATTAAAAGCGCAAGCATGAGTCTTGATAGAGGACAGGTGAGTTTAGTGCATACAACACTCTCCAACAACACGTTTCCTATGGATATGAGGTTAGGGAAAGTGACCAGCGCACTTCTCCATCACAGAAACAAGTGGCGGCATGTGTCCATGTGAGGTTTAAAAACACAACATATGGGTGGGATACCATCGTTTTCAACAAAATTGTCCTTGCCAAGACAACAATTTGCTTATTGCCAAAAGTTATGTTCTCGAGCAATCATAAGAAAATCTCCATGTAAGGTTACTTTAAGTTTTTTTATTTTTATTCGGAGTTCCATTAGTCCTTAGCTTCTTCATTATGGTTAGGTTTCATTTTGTAGAGAGAATATAGCAATGGGTTGGATCTCCAAACAAGTAGTTGATTCACCTTTCTCTCACCAACTTCCGGCTTTTAATAGCAATATTTTTAGTATACTTAACATAATTTTATGCGGCAAAACCAACAAGCCTGGTCGAACAAAGAAAAAAAGTATTCCATAACAAGGGAGATGAAACTTAGCACTTATGGTATTGCATGCCATAACTGAATTTTGGAATTGTCAAATATTATTAGGCCATTCTCACATCACATTGAAATATTTATTCCAACATGCAAGATTTCCCATAGGAATTGTGGATTGATAAAGGAGTTCTACATGTGCATGAATGTTAGAATAATCAACCCATAGTATTTACCCACTTAGACATTAATTCATTTATTTTTGTCTTATTTTCCTAGTCCATAAGTCCCACCATGTGCAAGTTGCTAATTGCCTATCCATAGAGGTCAAACTTGCCATGTTTGACTCATGTAGCGCTTGGGAAAGCCTTAGGAATCAAATCTGCTTTATTCTTGGCCTCCTAGGCACCCTTCTGCTTTTTCTGCTTTATTCCCTGCTT